>JASKMD010000015.1:6356086-6600486 GCA_030144725.1 Haematococcus lacustris
GGCCCAACACCCACCTAGCTTGTTAGTGACCAGGGCGTCCACCCCTACATCAAGCACTCTCCGCATCACCTTTGGCTGCACATGCACACACAGTTTCAAGGTGTATGCATGGGCGCATGGCATGGCGGGCATGGCGGGCATGGCAGGCATGGCAGGTTCAGGGAAGGTGACAGCGATGACGCCTGGCTGCCGCCATTTAGGGCCCTCTTTACCAAGGTTGGTGCACAGTTTTACAAATAGCCACACATTGCTAGACACCAAAGCCAGGCACAATAGCCATAGCCAGGCAGGTGCGCAAGAGGTGTTCATGAGGTGTTCATGAGATGTTCACCTGTCCTTCCACATCATCCAACAACACAGTGCAGCTGCACTCACGTCATTGATGGTCCATGTGAACAACTGCTTGCCATGCGTGCGCAGCAGCTGGAGGGTCGCCTCATCCACCATGGTGTGGTGCGCCCCCACCACCTCTGCAGCCTGCAGGGGGCAGGTCAGCAGCAGCAGGGGGGAGCCTGCTTTGGGCATCAGCATCAACAGTAGCGATGGCAGTGGCAGCAGCAGCAGCGGCAACTAAGGGGCCTTGTTGGCTGCCCTAGACAAGGCCATAGTTCAAGCAGAGCATCACCAGGCCCTTCAATGGCCCACCCCAACCCCGCCCTGCACACCCCTCCCCACCCCGCCCTGCACGCCCCACCCCGCCCCTAACCCACCCTGCCCTGCCCACCCTGCCCTGCCCCACCCAACCTAACCTGCAAGCGGAGGGGCAGGTGCATGCCTGCAGCACGAGCATCGGCTGTCTCGTTCATCAAGATGAAGCCTGCCCGCTGACCTGGCGACAATGCCTTGATCAGCGACACGACCTGGGCCACCAGCAGCAGCAGCAGCAGTATCAGCAGCAGCCTGGCTTAACCAGGCACGTGGCAGGCGTGCCATTAGAAAAGTGGCAGGTTGGCAGCAGCAGGGGCAGGGGCAGGGGCAGCAGGGGCAGGGGCAGGGGCAGCAGGGGCAGCAGGGGCAGCAGGGGCAGCAGGGGCAGCAGGGGCAGCAGGGGCAGCAGGGGCGGCAGGGGCGGCAGGGTCAAGAGGGGCAGGGGAAGTGACGTTAGCAGCAATGACTCGGCACCATGCTTGCCCGCCTGCCTACCCCGCTGCCTCCCCAGGCTTGTGCGCCACTGACTGACCCACCTCATCTGTCTTGGCCCACACCAGGCAGTTGGAGCAGCGCGTGTCGTGCACCAGCTGCACCACCGCAGCCGCCACCTGCTCACTGTCCACTGCCTTGCCTGTGCTGCAGCCATGTCACAGCGTTATCAGGGGTGCATGCATGCCAGCATGTGGGTGCATGCATGCAAATATGTGGGTGCATTCACGCTGGCAGGTGGGTGCATGCGTGCCAGCATGTGGGTGCATGCAGTAGATGCAGGTATTCTTGGGGTCAAGGGTCGAGGTCAAACGGGTCACTGCAGCGCATGGTGTACAGAGTGGGGTCCTCACCCTCACCCTCAGCCTCAGCCTCAACCACGGCCTCACCCTAAGCCTCACTCGCACCCTCGCCCTCAACATCTACCAGGGAACTGTGCGGACAGCATGCGCAAGAGCAGTCGCAGCGATGGAAGAATCAGGCAGTGCAGCAGGAGTGGAGGGGCATGACGCCAGGCAGGCAGCGCACCTGTCCTGGTAGGTCTTCAAGTCCAGAGTCACGCACTCGACCTGCTGGACAGGACGGCAGGCACTCTTTCCCACTGCCCGCTCCACCTTCAATGCTCTCAGTGCGGTGCATTAGGTTGGGATGGGGCGAGGCGGTGAATGTGTCTCTCCATGTCATTGTCGGGCTCAATGACATGGCAGCACTGGTGCTGTTGAAACAGGTGTTGCATACCCTGAGCACTTTGAAGCCGCTGCCATGTGCTGCATGGCTAGCCTAAGCTGCATGCCTGTGCTGCACGCCTGTGCTGCATGGCTAGCATTGTCACACCTGGTGGCTGGTGAGGGTCACACCTGGTGGCTGGTGAGGGTCACACCTGGTGGCTGGTGAGGGTCACACCTGGGGGCTGGTGAGGGTCACACCTGGGGGCTGGTGAGGAGCACCGCATCTCTCACACTGAGTACCGGCTGACCCCCCGGCCAGGCCAGCTGCCGGATCTCATCTGATGTGAGGTCACCCACCTGCATGCAGAGCAACACCCCATGCTGACTCCATGCTGCTGGCTCTCACCCCCAAGGGGTAGGGCAGGATGAGGGGCGGTGCTGGGTGGGTTGTGAGGTCAGAGTGCCCTTTGGGAGTGCGAGAGTGAGTGACATCGCCTCTCTAAAAGTAGGTATCAGCAGGTGTTAGTAGATATGAGCCTGGAGGCCAACCTGAAGCACATCACCGTCACCCTGGCCACCTGGGACGCGGTGTGGGAGGTGTACCTGGACCCCAAGTGGGCAGAGCAGCGGCTGAGGCTGTACGGAGCTCAGGACCGGACACTGGAGCAGTTCTTCAAGAAGGTGAGGGTGGGTGGGTGGGTGGGTGGGTGGGTGGGAGGGTTATGTATTGAGATGTGGTGGGTTGGGCATGAAGTGAAAGAGTAGTTGACTGTGTCATGCCTAACCTGGTGCGACCCTGTCAGCCGCCATGTGTGTGCCTTGTGTGCATGGCTGCAGTTGGAGGAGGGCATGGCGGAGGTTTCCATGGAGCGCCATAGGCATGCCAAGCAGCTTGTGGTGTTCCTTGGCGCAGCTAGCATTGGCACCAGGGGAGGGTGGGGTGCTGATGCGGTGTTGCGTGCCTGCTGCAAGGTGGTGTGCTGGCCCAGGGGGACAGACCAGCAGCGGGGTAGGGTGGTGCTAGTGGATGAGCACCGCACCAGCCGGGTCAGCTCAGCGGTGAATGGCCAGCAGCCATGTGAGAGGCAGCTGAACAAGCGCAGGGCCACCAGGCCTGCAGGCTGGAAGCCCCCAGCAGGGCAGGTGGAACAGCGCTTGCTGCGGCCAGCCTGGAGCCAGCAGCGTGACCAGCCAGTGCGGGGTATGATGTGGTGCTCAGTAGTTGCTCCCCGCAAGCCCCCCCAGGCCTCACGCAGCAGCCAGGCAGCCACACAGCCTGCAGCCTCAGAGCCAGGGCCCAGCACTCCCCTGCCAGCCAAGCGCAGCAAGCGCACCAAGGCTGAGCCAGAAGCAGCTGAGCCCGCCCAGCCCACTAAGAGCAAAGGCAAGGCCCAGGGCAAGGCTGCCAAAGCCAAGCCAGCGCCACAGCCAGGCAGGTGGCTGGACAGGGACTGTAACGCAGCATTGAACATGCAGCGCATTGGGGAGAGCAGGTGGCGGCCACTGGAGCTGTGCTTCTGGCCAGACCAGGGAGCGCTGCCAGCCAAGGGCAAGGAGTACCCTGGCCTGGGCTACAAGCGAGTGCGAGACAAGCCACCCAAGGCCCAGCAGCAGCAGCAGCCTGCTGTGGCACAGTAGTGTGTGCCCCCCCCCATTTGAAGCTGTCATCAGCTTACGCTTAGTGCATGTTTTGTCATGCCAAATCTATGCATAGCCCTGTCACAGGGGTCAGGCAATGCTGTAGGTGGTAGGCGACCATGACCATGCGTATGCCATGTATAGGCCATGTGCATGCCATGCGATATGAACTCCACACAGACATAAACATTGTTTTGTAGTGGTTCACAATTAGTGTGTTCGACTGCAATGAAGGCTCAAGGTTGAGAGCCAAGGTGCTGGGTGGGTCGATACTTTTTTTTTTGCAGGCTGTGCCCTGGCAGGTTCATCCCCTGAGCTGACTGGTTGAGCTGTGGGTAGGGTCCAGGCAGTGCCCCTCACTCTGCTGCTCTCTGCTGACAGTTGCTGGCATCTTCTGTTTTGCCAGCGTGGCTGCCTGCCTGACTGCCTGCCTGAACTAGCCTACCATAGCCTATCTTCTTGCGCCATAGGGCCTCACCCGCCCACATGGCCGCATGCAGCATGCAGCATGCAGCTGACCTGTGTTCCAGGCACAAAGCGTTTGCCCAGGAGCTGCTGCAGCTCTCTTGTGTGCAGCACCACCAGGACACCATCAGAGGTGCGGGCACAGTCAACCTGCCAGATCGCACGCACTTCAACAGATATCAACAGCGTCATTCGGCACCATGCTCAAATCAGCTCGTGCCCAGCTCATGCTTGGCTCATGCTCAGCTCATGATCATGCTCAGCTGGTGCACTGGCCATACTCAGCTCAGGCGGTCATGCAGGGGTTATCACCACTGGTGGCTATGAAATGCCAGTGGTCAGTCAGGCAGGCAGGCGGGCTACATGCTGCACTCCCATTCACAAAAGCCATCGCTCACCTCTCCACCCTCCCCTTCCTTCCCTACCCTCCCCCTTGTCAGCTGCCGTCCCTTGACTTGTGTTCCTTTCCCTCCTCAACCCCCACAGCCGCCACCCACTACTCCATACCTCCACTGTAACCTTCTGCATCACCTTATGGCCACCCTCACCTCCACACAGTCAGCATGGGCAGCAATGGCTGCCAAGAAGGCCTGCTTGGTGTTGGGGGGTGCGGCAGAGGTGTCGCCTCCATGTGCACACACCAAGGGGGGGCGGGGCTGCAAGGGGGAGCAGACCCATCCACACCATGCGCTGTCCCCTAAACAACGTCAAGCTAGGGAAGTCAAGGGTGCAGTAGCCCTGCTGAGCAAGTGAGCAAGCCCAAGTCCTCCCTCTTTGCCCCTGTGTGGAGGTTGTCAAGGGACTCTTGGCTAGCCCACCTGCCTACCCTTACTCAGGACCCCACCTGCCTACCCTTAGGCCTGTTGATTGGGACGGGTCGAGGCAGGGTTGCTGTTCTAGCTATTGGAAAAGGGATAGTTTACAACGGGGCTAGTGGTCGGCCAGCTGCAGGTCCTGCCTTGTTGCAGAATGCGGCAGATGGGAGGGCGCGCACGTCGTCCTCACTCTCAAGATTAGCTAGCTTTCCGCTTAACCACACCACTACGCCAATCACACAGCATAATGCTGCGAAGAACAGCGCGAGCAGGCGTCGGCGTCGACTTAGAAACCACGAGGTAACGACAACAGGCTGGCGAAGCCGCTGTTTCCGCATGGCCTTACGCTACATCTGCGTTTGCTGCTGTTGTATCCTCAAGCTCAGAGGTACATCAAGAGTTTTTAAATCAAACACAGGCTGCGAGTTCATGATGGCTAATGCTGGCGTACCAGCTCCGCTCTATAGCTCAGCCTACTTGGTTTGTGTGCCTCCATTGCTAGCTTAAGCTCCCAGCTCTTGCTCACACAGATCCCCATTGGGAGGGGTTCGCTTGACTTGTTTTAGTGATTTACTTGACTCATCCTCTAGTAGGGCCTTGTTGGGCACGAACCCACTACCGGCCTGACCTGACTGGCCTTGGCATGGCTGGGGGGCTCTCCCATCTGCACAGCTCAATACGGCATGGCCTAGGCCGACTGCACAGCGACTGATGTTTAGCACTGAATGCTCATGTCATGCTCGTGTTGATGTAAGATAGCAAACGAAATGAGTAAGGACGCCTCGACTAGCAGCAAGCAAGGCAAAGCTGATACCCGTCACCAGTATGGTGCCGGCCTTCAGATGCCGATGGCAGTGAGCTGAGAATACCTCCAGACTTGGGTGCCCGTGATTACATCGGACAGCTGGTAAGGTCTTCTAAGCTGCCGCCGCAGCATCCCAATTCACTACAAATACCCAACCCCCATGCAACCATGCCAAAACTATTATGCAAGTCGCAGAATACACACACAAATCCATCCACAGTGACCAGGTCACATCAATCATCATCCACCAACCACCATCTACCGTGACACAACCACCTTTCATGCTTGCATAGCTAGTCCATGTCACGCATTCCGCACAGTCACGCTCATGGTTGTGACAGCTGTCACGTGATAAGATGTTCCTAAACATGATAGTGCGCTGCAGAGGATAAGGAATCCCCCCCCCAGCTGCAAGCATGTGTGATTATGACTCAGAGAAACGCAAACATGTGGCAGATGGTAGAGAGCAAACGAAGCAGCGCATAAGTACATGCATATGTTGTGATCACCTAACTAATGCACCTGTCTACCATACCAACCCCTTTGACATCCTTGGCGGCGGCCAAGTGCTAAAACCTGTGGCATGCTTGCCTCCAGGCCGGACCCATGCGGTAAAACCGCGAAAACCCTACATGGATCCTATGGCTCATTCTACTTGAGCCACTGACCATCACCATGACATGGTGCTCACCCGCCAGCGTCGTGCCTGATGCATCCTACGCGCGGCAGCGGGTCGGCCGTAATGTAGCATTCCTACCCTGGATGTCCATAACCTCCTGAAAAGATAACATGTGCAAGCATGCTGGGATGATTGTGGTGAATGTGATAGTTGTGTAGCATGATCCATGTAACGAGTGATGTTCGAGAAAATCAAGGCATGCATGCAAGATGTATGCGAGTAAAACAGTGTGAGCAAGAAGCGACATGTAATGAGAGCGTGTAAAACGTGATGTGTGATATGCAAGGACATAAAATATGATGTATGATAGCGACATGACACGAACGATAGGGTGAATAGCAATAGTGCGACACGTGTGAAATGTGATGAGCAATATGAGACACATGATGAGTTCAATGGCAGCAGTGTGACAAGTGTGACATGCATGCAAACTTAACACCCCTCCCCTCACTCCTAGCCCACGCCCAACCCTAAGTGCCTCTATAGCTTCAGATAGGCCCCCATCACTGGCAGCTTGAGCAGATGACGCTTCTGGGCCTTTGATGAGAACACCATGACCCATCCCATCCCAGACCCCAAGCTTGGACAGGTGACGTGAAGTAGACGCTCAGCTTGCTTGAGCTGCTGGATCCAGCGGAAACGAGCGGGTGGTGCATCTGAGAGGTAGGCATGGGGCACCAACATACACACCAGGGAATGAGCATAGATCACCGCTAGCGGCAGCAGCAGATCCAGGACAGTAGGGTCAGGGCTGCTGATGATGGCGTCGATGGGCTGCTGCTGCAACTGTGCACGGTAGGCAGCAGGGGAAAGAGATAGAGGCAGTTGTGCTGACAATGGCTGCAATTCAAGCCCTGATATGATGATGGGTGTGGTGGTGCATGGATCCAGCAAGCTGTGCATCAGGTCCAGGTTGATCACTGTGCTTGCCACACGCAGCTCTTGAGGTGTGATGTTGGTTGGTTGCATGAGCTGATAGCCCTGAGCAATGGCAGCTGCGACACTAGGGTGCCAGGATCCAGGCAGGAGGCAATGAAGCGCTGTGAGCACGCCGGCAGTGCTGCTGAGCAGCCAGTGGTCTGGCAGAGTGGCGGCTGTGACGGTGCTTGCTGCTAGGTGCCTGGGCAACTCTGAACCCAGGGGCATCAGCCAACCCTTGCGCAACAGGACAGCATGCTGTAGGTCGTCAATGATGCTGCCATCCTGAAATGTGATGCGGAAATACTTAGGCCTGCACTCATCGCCCTTGTAGGTGACGACGCCCCAGCGCTCGGGCGCCGCCTTGCTGGCTGGGCAATGCACCACGCGACCATGCAGCTCCCGGGCAGCCTTGATCTTGCTGAGCACCGCCTTGGAGAGGAAAGGATCCTGCAGCGGTGGAGGTGCTGGCGCAGCAAGCAGCTGCCTGTCCTTAACCTCACCGTAGGTCACTCCAGCCCCCACGCAACGCGGGCAGAGCCAATCACCCTCAGGCACGGCATCGAGAGCAGGTGTGAGACAGTAGGTGTGCCAACCAGTGCCGCAGCCATCACACAGCAGCATGACTGCCTCATCACCCGTGAAGCGGCACACTTCGCACGGGTGATCAATGTGTGGGCGTGCCAGACCGACATCAATAGTGCCATCCAGGTCAAGCAGGTGGCAAGGAGATAGGTTGGAGATGTGCTCATTGAACTGGGTGCCACACTTGCCCGTGAGCACTGCCACCCCGCTGTCCTTGACTACCACCACCCGATAGATCTCTGGGCGTGCCTCTAGCTGCAGCATGTTGTGCTTGGCAGCCAGGCGGAGATAGACAAAGTCACCTGGTTTGAAGGAGTGGGCTGCTGGCTGGTAGCTGCCGGAGCGAGTCATGGCATACCTCAGCTGGTCCCGGTGCTGAGCGGCGGCCTGGTTGTCCATGGCAATGACCATGTTGTCAGTGACAGCAGCTGCACGGTGCATCACTAGCTCGGCAGCCAGCTCTGGGTCGTCAAAGTTGATGGGCTGCTCCACCCGCTCAGCTATGGCTGGGGGAACCACAGGCTTGCGCGCAAACAGCAACTCGTAGGGTGTCATACGGGTGCTTTCCTGGGTGGAACACCTGTACCCCAGAGCAATCATGGGCAGGGCATCATCCCACTGGTCAGTGACACGGTTGCTGGTGCAGTGCTTGCGCAGGCATGCCTTGACAGTTTGCACACATCGCTCAGACAGCCCATTGCTCTGAGGGTGGTTGGCAGAGGTGGTTCTGTGATCGATGAGTGCGCGCTGTAGCAACTCTGCAAAGGCCCCCTGGAACTCTGTGCCCCCGTCAGTGACTACTTCAGCACAGGCACCATAGCGTCCTAGCACGTGATGCGCAAAAGCTGAGGCTGTGGTGGTTGCCTCCTTATTGGGGATGAGGATGATCTCGACCCATTTAGACAAATGCTCAATGCAGACCATGATGTACTTGTGGCCAGAGCGGCTGGGGATGAAAGGACCACAGAGGTCTACACCCCAGCGGTAGAAGAGGGCACGAATGGGTAGGCTGTGCAACTCAGGGGATTTAGCATTGAATGCAGCTTTGACCCTGTCACAGGCGGTGCAACGTGCCACAACAGCCTGAGCATCAGCTGCTAACCCACGCCACCAATAGGTGTGCTGCAGCAGAGCTGCCGTGCGCCTGCCACCAAAGTGCCCAGTGTTGTTGTGCATGGTGGACACTAAGTGTGGGCGCTCAGCAGGAGCAGGGACAATGCGAGTGCTGCCGTCTGCCATGCGCCTAAGCAGCTTGTGGCTGTCCCAGACATAAGCCTGTGCGCGACGCTGTGCCCGACGCTGCTCTGCATGCGGCAACCCAGCAGGCAAGGTGTGGTGCTGAAGCAACTGCATTGTGGCTGTGTCGTCGTGAATGTCACGCTCGGTGTCAGCAACATCAGCAAGCTGGGCAATGACAACTGCTGGCTGCACCGCTACGGGTGTGGGCAGGACTGGATCAGGTGTTGGGAGAGGCGAGCAGGTCTGGTTGGTGCTGGTGTGAGAGCTGAGCATCAGCTGTGCACCCCCCCCGACAGCGACAGCCAAGGCGTGCGAGGCCGTGCAGAGAGAGAGACAGTTATGTGCATGGTTACGAAGCAGGTTGGCACGGTGCAGAGCAGCTGAGATAGCATACAAACTCCCTGCAGTTGTGGCGTCCATGTAGCGCTCCGTGATAGCGGGCCGCTCCTTAGGGGAAATGGTGGGCTCACGAGGTTTGCCTGCTGCAGTGAGGAGGGCACCTTTCCCCCCAAAGTGCGCAGTGGGGACAGCTGAGACAGGTGAGATAATGTCAACCAGAGCACGTGCCGACGGAGGCTGAGCATGCTGCAGGACAGCACTGAAGTGGTTGGGATCGCACAGGTTGGTCCACCAGGTGCCAGCACCCAGCTGGGCATTCAAACAAAGTGGGGTGCCAATGCTGGTGTAGACCGCTGTGAACTGACTGCGGTGGGCTTGGGAGTGGTGTTGGTGAGTTGTGTTGACAAGGACATACCCAGGGCGTAGCAGGGGTTGAAGCTGCTGTAAGCAGCCCACCAACCGCATGGTGGAAAGGAAGGTGCTGGATACCGGATCATGCAGCCCAGCCAGGCTGCCAGGAGTGGGATGGTGCGGACACTCCCACCCGGCCACAACCAGCCACTGATGTGGACCGCGCGCTCCAGCACGCACCAGGTCCGCGGAAGTGATGGTGCCCACATCCTGGGGCAGAGAGGTGAGTGCAGAGGCATAAGCAGCAGGGGGCAACAGCCCATGGTAGGTAGCTGACAGCTGAGAAAGACGGTGGAGGATGAGATGCTGGCCGGAAGGAGATGTGTCACAGGAGATGTAGCGCAGGATGTGTACACCATTGCGTAGCAGCATCTCTAACCCAGCCCCAAGACCCCCATGAAGCTCAAGCAGCACCACCCCTTCTGCTGCCACTGCCGGAAAGAAAGAGGAAGCCACACATGTGGTGTTGATGGCAAGTGGCATGCGCACAGCGCAAGAGTCAGGTAAGCCAGAAGTGACTCCCAATTGGGCTGTGGCGGGGGAGGTGGCAGTGAGAATGTGCTGAGCTGCTCGGATCCAGCTGGTTGCACGGTGAGTAAGAGTGTGGTAAGAGGCGGAAGGATAGGAGGAGGGTGTGTTGGGTTCGTGGTGATAAGCATCTGTCACACTTCCCTGGTTGCCGAGCAGGAGGTCGTCAGAGGTGATGGCGGCCAGGGCAGCTGAAAGGGTGGGTGAGGGCAGGTTAGGAGGGCTGGTGGTGGCAGCGCCACGCATAAGGGAGGCAAGGGCAGGAGGCGGGTCGAGGCAGGCGCCAGTGGAATCCGCGCAGGTGGGCCTGGGGAAGCGTGACAGGGAGTCAGCATTCTGGTGGGTAACCCCAGGACGGTGCTTGACGGTAAAGTCGTACTCCTGCAGCTGCATGGCCCAGCGTGCCACCTGGCCAGAGTGGTGTTGCCCAGACATCAGCCAAGACAGAGGCTGGTGGTCAGTGACAATGGTAAAGTGCCTGCCATGAAGGTAGAAGCGGAGGGTTTTGACAGCCCACACCACAGCTAGCATCTCGCCCGTGTAGCTGGCATAGTTGCGCTCATGCACGTTGCAGCTGCGGCTGCAGCAAGCCACCATGTACTCATCCCCGTTGGTGTCCACCTGCCCTAAGATACCCGCACAGCCCTCCCGAGACCAGTCAGTGTGCAGGACAAGGGGGCGCTCAGGGTCAAAGCGGCGCAGCACTAAGCCAGGAGTGCAAATCCTGTCTTTGAGTGTGCTGTAGGCGGCCTGCTGCTCACTACCCCAACACCACGCCACCCCTTTCCTTGTGAGAGAGGTGATGGGGGCAGCAATGATGCTGAAGTCAGGAATGTAGCAGCGATAGTAGTTGAACACACCCATGGCTGTGCGAAGGCTGGATACATCAGTGGGGGCAGGCATGTCACGCAGCGCCTGGCACTTTGCCTGAGTGGGGGTTAGCCCATGGACGGAGACGTCGTGGCCCAGGTATTCCACACGGTCAGCGGCCAGGATGGTCTTCTCAGGGTGCGCGAACATGCCGATGGTCTGCAACATCTGCAGCAGGGCCTGTACGTGCTCACAGTGTGCCTCAAAGCTGTCACTGTACACAAGCACATCATCAATGAAGGCCATGCAGCAGTGGGACAGGCTGGCGCTGGTGATGGCTGCGTCCATGACACGCTGGTACTCAGCGCTGGCATTTTTCAGCCCAAACGGCATGCGAGTGTAGCAGTACAGGCGGTTGCGTGCCCAGAACGCAGTCTTGAGCTGGTCATCAGGGTGCACAGGGATTTGCAAGAACCCTGAGCGCATATCCAGCTTGCTGAACCACCTGGCGCTGCCCACCCTGGCAAACATCTCCTCTGGCAGAGGCAACCCATACCGGTCAGACTTGGTGGCGTCGTTGAGCCGCCGGAAGTCAATGCAGAACCGGGTGTCTGTCCACTGCCCCTGAGCATCTTTCTTCATGGGCAGGGTGGGTGCTGAGGCATAGTCGCACGGGCCAGTGACGGGCTGGATGATGCCTGCCTCCTCCAGCTCCTGGACCTTCTTGTCAGTCACTTGCAACTCCAGGTCAGAATAGCGGCGGGGCTTGGTGATGATGGGATCTGTGGTGGACAGCTCAATGCGAAAAGCACCACGTGGGCCCTTGTAACCAGTGAGGTCACTCAGAGAATGAGCAAAAGCACCAGGATGAGCTGCAACCAGAGCCGCCATGCGATGTGCTTGCTGCTGGGATAGAGCCGCATGCTGAGCCAACAGCACACCATTGGGCAGCTGGGTGTATTGCTGTGGGGAGGGATTGACAGCAGGACCATCAGGCAACACCATGGTGATGGCAGAGCATGTGATGGCAGGTGAGCACATGCCCGGCACAGGGGGCGGCAGGCAAGACACCATGGAGGGCAGCCAGAAGAGGAAGAGGAGAGAGAGAACCAACCGCAGCGGTGAGAGAGATCCCCATGCCACTTCCCTGGAGGAGCACTGCGGCGTGGGTGGAGGGGATGCGCGCAGCGGAGGCATGGGAGGAACTTGCGGTGGTGGGGCCGTGGTCAGTGGGATGGCAGAGCGCCGGGCTGCAGCGGTGCCCACAGCCAGGTGGGATGCTGAAGGCTGCGGTGCGCTGGTTGGCATAGACATGCGCTGAGCTGCAGGGTCTAGTGCTGAGGAGGGGACAGAAGTAACAGCTGCCCCTCCCCCCCTGCGGGTGACTGGCTGGGCTGGGCTGCGCACCGGCTTCACCCCTGATCCTGCTGGTATGGGTTCATCACCGGTGGCCACCCTGCTCAAGGCGCACTCCATAGCTGCCAGGTCACCCCCACGGCTGACTGCGCTGGGTGTGGTGGTGCCAGCAGCTGCTGGAGTTGTCCCCACTTGCACATGCACCAAAGTCGAGGTGTGAATCATGGCAGAGGCGGTGCCGCTGGTTGCACAGGGCTGAACCTGGCTGTGGGACACGGCAGTGCAAGCCACAAGCAGCTGGCTGCTGCCCATGGGCGCTGAGTATAGGAGGGGAAGGCAGCCTTTGGGCCCAGTGACTGGCAGTGAGTGAGAGGTGCGGACGTCTCCATGGCTGTGCAGCCGGGGGCAATAAGAGAACTGCCGGTCGTACACATCGCACACGCCCTTGGTCTGCGAGAGGAAGTTGGCTCCAAGCAGCAGGTCGTAAGCAAGGGGGCTACCAGGAGGCATGACAATGGCCTCCAGGTCGTGCACCATGGCATGGGGAGTGCCATAGCTGAGACTCACGCGCAGGGTGGCAACCTGGGTGGCTAAGGCCTCTGCACCACTCGCAGTGGACAAGCGACGGCTGCAAGGGGTGAGGGGCAGGTTCAGCGCGGCTGCACACTCATGCGAAATGAGGCAGCTGTCACTGCCCCCGTCCAGCATGACACCCTGGAGCAGATGCAGCTGGCCCTCACTGTCAGCCACTGCACACCCTGACTGCACCGTGACGTTGGAGAAGTAGGTGAGGTGTTGGTTGGGCACGGCGGTGTGGCAGGCAGCACGCACAGCGGCCGCTCGTGGAGGTTCAGCAGCGATGTGAGCAGCAGTGTCAACAGGTGCGACACTGGGCGAGAGGTGCTGCTCAATACGCGTTACACGCTGAGCAAGGTGTTGCAGCTGCACAGCCAGCTCCTGCAGGCCGGGCTGGGTGGCAAACACAGAGCCCATGGTGGGGGTGGTGGCTGGGGCAGCAGGAGGAGCAGGGGCTGCAGCCTTAGGCAGGGTGTGGGTGGCACCAGCAGGCAGGGCTGCAGACATAGGCGTGAATGGCACTGCTCTGGCTGCATTAGCTGTGATGATGCAGAAGCTGCCATGCTCAGGGTAGGAGAGGGGCTGCACCCGTGCATCCTGCGACACCCAATGCCCTGACATGTCCCATGCACCCAACCCGGACCCCTCTGCTGACACGGTGTGGGCTCGAGCAGGACCTGACAGGCTGGGGGAAGGAGCTGCTTGCATGTGGGGGTACAGCTTGAAGCAACGCTCAGGGGCATGGTAGCGCTTGTGGCAGTAGCTGCAGGTGTGCTGCGCATGGGCTGGGGCATCAGGCACATACCCCCTGTCCAGCAGAGGCGTGCGTTGCCTAGGGTCAGTGATGACGCGGGACACCACACTGCCAGCCGGGTGCGCAGCCACGGCATGCGCTGCGCGCGGAGCACTTCCACCAATGACTCTCTGCTGCTCATGAGGTGGCATCGTCTGGAACTGCCTGCACTCAGCCAAATCATGGCCAGCATAGGGGTGGAGAGGGCAGGTCTTGGCAGGCCGCGAGCGCTGGGTCTGCATGGGCGCATGCTGCATGGGTGCACTACGCAAGGCAGGCTGAGGCATGGCTGCATAACCCAGCTGCATTGGTGGCGCAGCAAAAGCTTGGGACATGGGCATGACAGATGGCAACGGCTGCTGCATGGCAGGGTGCGACATTGGGTAACCCATTTGCTGCATGGGCTGCTGCAGGTGATGTGGCATGGGTTGCAGCAAGGGCTGTGGCATGGGCTGCCGGGCACGCTGGCGATGCGGGGGCTGAGGCAGCGCCCGAGCTTGAAGCTCAGCCAACTGCTGCCGCAACACGAGCACCTCCTCTGACACTGGGTCCTGCTCTGCGCGTAGCGGTGGGCGATCAGCAGCGGCAGGCACATAACGCATGCTGTCAAGCAGGTTCTCATGCGCTGCACTGACTGCATGCAAGGCAGCTCTGAAGGCGCGCTGATCCTGTCGGTCCTCTGCATCCGGCACAGCCTGGTGGAATAGGCGGACAGCCTCGTCCCTGAGCTTGGTGCGCTGCTCCTGGCGCATGGTGGGCACTCGCAGGCAATGGGAGAAGAGGTGGTTGATGGCAGTGAAGTGGGTTAGTGTGCCACGCCTGATGGCCTCATTCACAGCGCTCTCAAAGGCTGTGGCGAAAGCCTTAGCGCTGCTGCACCCTTTGCCCCCTAGCACGAGAGCTGGGTCTAGGCCTGCCTGGTGGCTGGGTGGGTCTATCAGCTGCTCCTCCACCAGGTCTAGCAAGGCCTCTAATGCTTCTGCCCTGTCAGCCTCGTCACCCCAGCCATCTACCAGCTGCTCATAAGCATCTGCAATGGACTGAAAGAACACGCCATCCATGGCAGAGCTGGCCAGCAGGTGATGGAACGCATTCACCGGTATGTGGAGGTTGAGGCCTAGGTACGCCCGCAGCTTGAGGCTGAAAGCTCTGAAGGCCAGGCGGGAAGTGCCTGTAAGCTCTGGCACCGCCATGGAGACGAGCGCCATGGGTTGTACTGCTCGGCTGCTGCGGGTTGGGGCTGGGGCTGGTTCCTGGGGCGGTGCTGCTGCGTCGAAGACTGGGTTGTCCGTGGAGCTGTACGGTCCGTTAAGCTCCAACGGTGTGCCCAGTACAGGCGGCTGAGTTATGGCAGCCACCTCGCGCAAGCACGAATGCGGATGTAAGCGCTAGTGCACTGGGCGAACGTGTTAAAGAAACACGCACCGCGGAGCTACGGCTGGCTGCAGCCTGAACACCCCGGAGTGCCCAGGACTGCAGCCGAAGTGAAGATGCTGACGCCCAGACGTCCGTCTGTCGACAGCTGAAGGCAATTGATAACCTTCCTCCGGGGAAAAGAGCTTAGAAGAAATGTAAGATAGCAAACGAAATGAGTAAGGACGCCTCGACTAGCAGCAAGCAAGGCAAAGCTGATACCCGTCACCAGTATGGTGCCGGCCTTCAGATGCCGATGGCAGTGAGCTGAGAATACCTCCAGACTTGGGTGCCCGTGATTACATCGGACAGCTGGTAAGGTCTTCTAAGCTGCCGCCGCAGCATCCCAATTCACTACAAATACCCAACCCCCATGCAACCATGCCAAAACTATTATGCAAGTCGCAGAATACACACACAAATCCATCCACAGTGACCAGGTCACATCAATCATCATCCACCAACCACCATCTACCGTGACACAACCACCTTTCATGCTTGCATAGCTAGTCCATGTCACGCATTCCGCACAGTCACGCTCATGGTTGTGACAAGGTTTAGACCTGTGGTATTGTTGTTGCTGCTGGAGCGCATCGAGCCCATGACGCGGGATTGCTTCAATGCAGTATCGACGCCATCCTCCTACTCCTCATCATCCTCCTCCTTCTTCTCCTCTACCTCTTCTTCTTCACCCCTCCTTGTCCTCCTCCAAGCTAATCATAAAAACGCCTGCCTCCATCATTGGGTCAGTGGCACTGCCATCATGCAAGCCAGAGATACATTCTGCAGACATGTCAGGTGCTTGAGCCTCAGGCCTTGAGGTCAGGGCCTCCCAACCCCCTTGAAAAGGGGGTGTGTCCGTTTCACGCGGTTTATTTCTCGTACAGTTTGCGGATTGATCAACGAAGCACATCAGTATGTAGAGGGCTCGCTTGGCTACACGCTACGGCTGTCCTGAGCGTCCATGACTATGTATATGATGCACTGCTTAGGCGTGAACCCGGCCTATATTTTGTGGGCAAATATCACCATGCACGCCTCCTCCACCCTCGACCTTCTTAATGACGCCGTGATGAAGCAAACGCAAGTATGTGTGCAGTCGCGCTTTGTGTTGCGATGGCCGAAATCGCGAGTTGATGGCTAATGCTGAGGACTCCTAGTGATGGCGGAGGGCACTGCGGCCACGGTGGGGGTCGCATCGGCTATGGTGTGGGTGGCCATGGTAGAACTGGTCGTGGTGGTAGCGGCTATGGTGGTGGCAGCAGCTACCCACCCAGGGGCCCCAAGCGTCAGCGCATTCATCACGTGTCAAGTCAGCAGGACCCCACGACAAGAGAAAGTGATGTGTTGCCCAGCCAGACAGCCATATCTGTGTTGGAGCCTCATGCATCGTGCCTTTGTGTGTGGTGTCTACACCACAGCCCCACACACTTGTGGATGGCAGTGGCCTAAACTATAAACCTTGAATGGCGTGGCCTGCACCATGCGTTTTAATAGTGGTTCTGAAGTCAGCTTCATCACCTGTGCTGCGATAGAGCAGTGTAAACTGAGTAGCTATAGGTTGAAGGAATCCCGTAAGTTCTCTGTGGCAAATGGACAGCCGGTGCTCAACACGCATGTTGTTACTACATAATTTGCGGAAAACACATTCCCTTGTACTGAAGCTCGGCCGCTGTGCTGCTGCCCGCCATTTGGGTTCGTCGCACCAACATGGACTAACAGCGGCGGTAGTTTGGTATGCCCCGAAGCCGGAGTCGTAGTCCCAGTCGAGATCGGCACCGTCACGCTGATCGGGGAAGAGGCGAAAACGACGACAGCAGGTAGCTTGCACTCCCATGTTTCCACCTCTGCCAGTCTAATCTTGTGCATGGGATTGCTGGAGTGTTTCCACACGCCTGCATGCAGGCGACGTGCCAGGGACAAACCCAATGATTATGATGGACGACAGAGCAGCAGAGATAACAGGGGCAGTGGCAGGAGCGTGGCTGAGGATCGGACAGTAGATGAAAAGCGGCCTAGACATGGCAAGGAGGCTGGCAGTCCTGTTCTACGACATCAGGACGCCTTCAAATACCGAGATGGCCCACAGGGAGACAGGGACAGGGACAGGGACAAGGACAGGGACCGAGACAGGGACAGGGACAGGAATGGCAACAGTGCTAGGGAGAGGAACGGGGACAGAGAGCGGGAGCGGCGGCAACGAGACAGAGCTGGTTCCCCCGATCCTGTGGAGGATGACTTGCGCCACAAGTCACTCCGGCAGCAGGAGTCCCGGCACTCAGAAGACCAGCGGCATGGCCACCATGGCACCGACAGGTCTGCCATGCCCCCTCCCCCTCCCCCTGGGCCGCCAGGGCCACCCGACCGACCCCACGAGGGCTGGCGGCAGCCTGGCCCAGACGATGGCCCCAGGGGTCGGGGTCATGACCATGGTGCTGGCCCCCGTCACGGCGGTCGGGGCCACCGGGGTGGGGCTGGTGATGATGGTGTGCCCCGCGGCAAGGGCGGGAAGGAGGTGTGGGGCCGGCAGGAGGAGCAGGGAGGTGCGCCGCCGCCCGCAGTGGTGGTGCAGCCTGTGATGGAGCTGTCAGGGAAGCTGGCGGCGGAGACAAACAAGGTGGGCACGGTCTGTGTGTGGGCCGAGTGCCACAGTGGCCTCATGAGAAGAGTGCATGGGGTGTGTTGCGTGTGGCTGAGTAGGCCAGGGTGCTGGCAGGCTGACAGCAGCTAGGGTCAGGGTGCTGCTGCTGCTGCAGGCCTGCTTGCTCTGGCTTGCCCTGTGCTTGCCATCAGCAGAGCTACTAGCAGGCACCACCTGGTCTGGCCCACAGGCTGCTGCCGCTGCGGCCCCGTCAGCACAGCCACAAACTGATGCCACAACCAGGCAGGCAGCTGGAGTATGCTCCCATTGTGCTGTGAACTGCCTGCTCTGCTGCCCGCCCTGCTGCCTGCCCTGCTGCCGGCCCTGCTGCCTGCCCTGCTGCCTCACTATCACGCGTCCCTGCTGCTTCCGTATCGCACCCCTCCTTCCTTTAGGGATGGGTGTGTACCCACAAGGGCAACAGTTGCTGCCATGCGATCCCTGACCATGTACGCCCTGCTTGATTTCATAGCTGGGCAGTGTGTACCACCCCTGCCTTGTCGTTTGTGTGCCTTGTGGTTGGTGTGGTGGTGGCTGTGCAGGTGGGCGGGGTGGTGTTGAAGCACCAACCCCCTGCAGAGGCCAGCAAGCCGGACAAGAAGTGGCGGCTGTACGTGTTTAAGGGCGAAGCTTTGGTTGACGGGGAGCCACTGTACTTGCATAGGTCAGGCAGGGAAGAGGGCACGGGGGCAGGGGCAGGAGCAGGGCAGGGGCAGGAGCAGGGGCAGGGGCAGGGGGCCAGTGCAATCCTCCGAGTCCATGGGCATGGGAACAAAACTCACAGCTCAAGGTTGCCACCCTGCTGCATGTCCAGTTTTGCATGCTAGCCTGTGTCATTGAGTTTGGCACCTCATAGATGTCAGGAGGGTGCACACCAGGCTGGCCAGCCACCTGACCTCCCTTCACTTGTTTTTGTTCAGAGTATGTCCAGCAGCACCAAGGCAAGATGCCCACCACCAGCACCAGCACCAGCACCGGGCTCCCAGCCCCTCCTCCCCTGATGCATGCAAGCCCATACATAGCCCCAGTCCTCCCTCTTTGCCCCTGTGTGGAGGTTGTCAAGGAAGACTGAAGCAAGTCAGCCACCCTTGGGCATCGGCACCCCAAGCCCCCCCCTCCCAAGGAACCCATGGCCCTTGCCCTTCCTCCCTGCTCATTACTGCACCTCACAGATCCATGAACCCCACCCTCCCTTGCTGCGCTCCCTTAGCTCATCACCCGATACCCTTCAACAAGGCAGCTGCCCCTCCTCAGCTCTGACACAGAACAGCCACCTTGAGGCCCGCACAATGCGTGTGCAGCTGCCACTGGCTGACTTGCCTGACCCTCAGGAACGACCACTACCTGTTTGGTCGTGAGCAAAAGGTGGTGGACGTGCTGTGTGCCCACCCCAGCATCAGCAAGCAGCACGCCGTGGTACAGTTCAGGCTGACCACCAAACCTGGGCCAGACGGGTTGGACCAGGTGAGTCAGTGCCGGGCAGTAGCGTAAGCAGCAGCAGCCAGGCTGCCTACATACGCAGTTTTACAGACTGCTTAGCAGCGACACACAGCTGGCGGCCTCAACAGGCAACCTGGCAGTTGCATGCAGCTGACGGTTGAGCTAGGGAGAGGTCAGTAAGGGAGGACACTGCAGTGGTGCCGGCCTCAGCCATCACCACTTCTGCAGGGGTGCGACAGCTGAGACCACAAGCACCTAGTGTGGAGCAAACCCTGGACAGGCCATGCAGCCCAGGGCCAAGGCAGCGCCCTACAGTCAGGTGCTGCAGTAGTGGCCTGGCAGGTTGTCGGTTGACCGCTGGAGCCACCTGACCTACCCAGTCGGTGCAGTACTGGCCTGGCAGCATCTTTCCGTATGTCAGGCAATGCGACCCAGCAGCTGTTGAGGCGCTGCACTCAGGCCATGTAGCCCAGAGGCTTGGCAGCACCCTACAGCCAGGTGCTGCAGTACTGGCCGGGCAGCATATATCTCTACATGAGGTGATGCGACCCAGCAGCCACTGGGCTTACTCAGGGCTTGCGTGCATGCCTCACCAGCAGCAGCAGCAGCAGACACCCAGAGGTGTGGTTGCGGGTGGGTGAGTGGTTGCAGAGCGCCATCCGCCCTTACCTCATGGACCTGGGCACTGTGAACGGCACCTTTTTGAACGGGGACCAGCTGGAGGCCCAGCGCTATTATGAGCTGCTGCCACAGGTGAGAGTGGGAGGGACTGGTGATGGCAGCTAGCATACTCTGCTTGTCCCGGTGGGAAGGCTGCACTTCTGTCCAGGATCAAGTTCTTGGCAACACCGACCAGTTGTACTCGTTTGATGTGTGAAAGGGTTGTGAGGACATCATAATCACTACCATCATATGCTGAACTTACTGCATCTTTCCTGCACTGCCCACGCTTGCACCAGTTTTGTGCACTGTCCCGCTTGTCTAGGCTGCTGGCCTATACCAGGCTGAGGGGGTGAACCCACCATCACCATGTGTCGAAGCTGCTGGCCCAACTATGCCAACGCTTGCACCAACTCCTAGCCACCCTCCCTCACGTGCTCTGTCCGTGACTGAGGCACGGGCCTTCAGGCATAGTCTGCAGACACAGTCCATCTCGGTTCATGCATCATCCCACCATCCTACCACCCACCATCCTACCTCAACCGTCCCGCAGGACGTCATCCGTTTCGCCCAGTCAACGCGCGAATACGTTTTGTTGCACGAGGAGCTTACGGGCAGAGGGAAATGATTTTGAAGAGCTCACCTTGCGGCCCACTGCTAGCCAAAGGCGAAGACATGAGCACGTGCAGAAATGTTCCATGCGCGGATGCGCCGAAGGAAATACATACAGCCCGTGTCAGCTCGTCTGCTCATCAGCCTGGTGTACTGAGTTCAGTGATGCGGTAATTTACATGTAAATACAAAAGAATGGGCATGTATTTGCTTTGTTACAAAACTACACGTAATTACATTGTTGCAAAGTTGCGCGTATAGTCACATGTCATTACGTATATCACACGGCAATGGCACACGGCAATGGCACGGAGATGGACATGGCACAGCTGGGCCCAACTTGGCATGCACATCTCACCTGTGCCTCAGTTGTCTCGCATATGTCGCCGCACCCCACTTGGCACTGCTGCTCTTAGTGCATCACTTATTGCAGGCCCTGGCCCAGAGCACCAAGAGTAATTGCAGCCAAAACGGTCATGGACAGTAAACATGAAACCTACATCGTCGTACATTGTCGGGCACTGCTAGCGTCAGACCTAGACACAGTATCACCAGTCACTATCTGTTGTGGAAAAGCGTAGTGGCTCCCCAGGACATAGAATACAGGGGATTGAGCGGTCTTCGGCGGACATTTTCCCCCCCGCCGATCCCGCCTCGAATGCGGACCGAGAGGGGGGTTCGACGCCGACTAATTTCGGCCCATTGCGTCGATGGGGTAAGCTGTCGATTTGATGGGGGTATCGATTTGTGCGATTTCGAGGCAAGTTCGAGGCATGTTCGAGGCATGTTCGAGGCATGTTTGAGGCATGTTCGAGTCGGTTGCATCCATCGAATCGATGGGGGATCTGAAGCTCAGTATTAGCAAGGTTCGCAAACTGATGCAAGGTGGGGTGTGCAGAATCCCTAACCCTTCCTTCCCTACCCTTCCCCTTGACTCGTGTTCCTTCCCCTCCTAAACCCCCACGGCCGCCACCCCCTACACCAAACCTCAACTGCACTGCTCAAACTCCAGTTTTGTGGCTGCCAGCCTTCACACAGTCAGCATGGGCAGCAATGGCTGCTAAGAAGGCCTGCTTGGTGTTGGGGGGTGCGGCAGAGGCCATGAGTGGGTGGAAGTGCAGGCAGCGGCGGCACCAGCAGCAGGGATGGAAGGGTACGTGACGTAGCTTGTAGTGCAAGACCATGACTTGCGTGTCATTCAAGGCAGCATTGTATGGTATTTTGCCTGTACTGGTGGCCATGACGGGTGGATATAATGGTGGACTGAGGGTGCATATTGATGTTGATAATGAGTTGAATGTGGGAACGTGTGGAAGGTGGTATCCAGCGTCCTAGGTGATGGCTGTTGCTAAGGAGGCTCCGGCGGTGCAACGCTGGCTTTGGCACCCTAAACCCTAACCCTAACCCGTTAGGCTGGGTTAGTATCTAACTGGGTAGTATCTAACTGGGTTTGTTGGTACCAGTCTGTTGGGTATGGATATAGGAACCAAGCGGGCCGGGCAACTGGATGTTGGAGAGACGTAGTTATCATTAGGGTTTCCGCTCCCATGACTTTATCGAGTGTCAACCTCTGGGCACAACGCATGATGCTTTCAAGCGGGCCGCGCCCCTGCCCACGCAAGGTTTGTGCGCGGACAGCAGCAAATACGCGGGCGCGAGTGCGGGCATCGGGGGAAGTCACCTGCCCGGATGCATCGCTACTCGCGGTGCGTGTATGTGTGCATCACGCTGAGGGTTGCTATGGCGTTTTTGCCCCCGTGAAAATGTCGGCTCCTTCCCGGGGTCGCCAGCGTGTGCAGTTATTGCCCCCATCTTAGGCGGTGCGTTGTGCAGATGGTGAAGGCGCACCCCAGCGTCGTCAAGCATGGCGAGGTAACCCTCAACTGCGACGACGGCGGGTTGTCGGTGCTGCGCGATGTGTTCGTAGTGTCGTCGCCCAGGATGGCTGACCTACTTGGCGAGGGCAGCACGTCGGTCAAGGTGCGTGGCCGCTGGGATGTCCAGCTGCCCCATGTCGCATCACGGCCAAAGCCATCCTGTGTGCCCGCTCGTGCCCATTGTGCTCACTCCAGGTGTCAGGCAGCACCAAGGAGGAGTGGCTCTTGGTCATCAGCCAGCTCTACCCCATTGTGCCCCGCCCAGAGATGAGCCTGCAGCAGCTGCAGCAAGTGCTGCCTGTGGTGCACAAGGTACTTGACAGATGTGCACAGATACCAGCAGGGGCAGCACTGTGGGGCCTGCCTGGCTGGTGATTGCCATATCTGTTGCAGTCACCATTGTGACATCGCTCACTATGCTTTATGCATGATCCTAGTTCTAAGCATGCTGGTCACAGTGGATGGTCTCCGCTACCCCTATGGCTCTTAATAGTGTCCTCTTGGTCATGCATATCTTGCTTGCAGCACAACTTCCCAGAGCTGCTGCAGTTCGTGGAAACCAGGCTGGTAACTCAACTGTCCAACAGTTGGTCCCTGGACCCCTCTGCCCCTGGCTACATTATCAAGTGGCTGGTCACAGCTGAGCAGCTGCAGCTGGATGCCCTGAAGCAAGCAGCACTCAAGGGGCTGGAGAAACAACCTGCTCAAGGGATCAGAACGCAGATGGCGACCAAGGTGCTGGATGCTGACCTACTGCACCTGTCCCTGGAGCTGATGCTGGAGGCCTGGAAAGTTACGGCGGAAAAGTTGGCCTGCCCCTCTTGTATGCAGCATTGCAACTGCGACTCATACTCTAAAAATCAGTACAGCAGGGGCAGCATGTGCTCCGCGTGTGGTAAAAGGATGAGGTGTGGGAGGTGTAGTGGGTACTACTTGCCATGATGTGGCAGCCAGAAACATTGCGTATGGGGTGTCATGATGTCAAAAAAGTGGCTTCTAATACTTGTTGCGAGCATGGGAACAGAGTTATGGTCACCCCCGCCATTGGCTGTACCCCTGATAACTATCCGACCGGTCTTCAAGAGTTTTACAGCGATTTCTGCGCAGGGCGGTGCAGCTCATCAAAGCGAAGCTAGCGGGCTGCTCGGGCTGATGTGCACCTGTGCCGGGGCGGGCGGGGGTGTTGAGAATTCCTGTCGCGTTGTGCCGGGAATGGCCTGATTAGTGGGGCTGTGATCAGCGCATAGCTATCGCGCTCAGCGGCCCAGCTTTTCAAAATTTTGAATTTCTTGTCGGGCGCAGGACCCCCCTGCCATGTGCTAGTGCTAGTGCTAGTGCTGATGATATGCTTGGGAGTGCTGGTATGGCTTGGGCTGTCCCTGTACCCGAACAGCGTGCAACTCGTGTCACGTCAAGACAGAACTCGTTTCACGTCACCCCATGTCAGATTTTTTAAATTCTGGCCTTTTTGCTGTCCAGTTAACAGTCCAACCAGGACGTCAGATGATGTACTGCCGGTTCTGTGCGACTCGTTGTGTGGGCTTCTAACGTTTAATCACGACAGAAACGCGTTGCCTTCATTTGTGTGCCGTTTCATGTGTGTGGGCGGGCACAGTTATCAGCTCAGTTTTTACATCTTTTTAACAAATTCTTGCTGCTCCTGGTTGCTCGGAAGCCACAGACATCAATGATCGAAGCATCCTGTGCAACCTGATAATTTAAATGTCCGTCGCGGGCCATTGGCTGTAACGCGCAAGTTCCGAAATTGCAAGTTCAGCAGCAATCCGCCGTCGTGTACACGCCCCCAGCTTGGGAGATGGTATCGATGTGTGCTGGGACGCAGCAGCACTGTCGCGTGCTGACCTAAAAATTTGAATTGTCCGTCGCGGGTTGGGGCCAGCCAGCCGGCAAATCGCTGTGGCTGGCTGCACTCTATTTAGGCCATAAGCAGCTCATCGCACCAATCGGCGGCCTCATCCGTGCAGAAATGAGTAAGAAAGTTATCTCTTGAGCCACGGGGGTGCAGCCAATGGCGGGGGTGACCTTATACACGCAGGGTACACGTGCAGGGTACACAAGCAGAGGAGCGTGGGTTGGGCCGTGCCTGGGCTGATAGCAGTCAGCCCCCTGCGGCAGCGGCAGCGGCAGCTACGTGGCTAGGGTGGCGACAAGAGGAGGTGTGGGGCATGTGGCTGGCGTGACTGGCTGAAGTCATTGCGTGTGAGCAGTGATTGTTGCACTGGAAAGTTTTGGATTGCAAGCAAGCGACCTTTAGGGGGAGGCTGTTGCTAAGGAGGCTCTGCAGTGCAACGCAGGCCTAGGCACACCGCCTACACTCCGGATGGGGTTAAAACCGGATGGGGTTAACTCCGGATGGGGTTTAAACCGGCGGTCCCGGCAGTGTTGACAACGCGCAAACATGACGCGGCGCGACAACCACCCTAGTAACCACCTAACAACGCGATGCGCGAAAAAAAACGGGGGCTTTCGGTAAAGAATCAAGAGAACACGAGAAACGGGGTGGCCGGAATTAGGCACTTTACTGTGTAGTGTCAGACTTAAGCCTGTACACGCCTGACTGCCTTTTGCGCAGTATTTCATAAAGAGGGTCAATGGTACCCAGTTCATTGGGTTGGGGTTGGGGTCGGGGTATAGGTCAGGATGTCCCAACATGGGGTTGGTAATCTTCATGCAAGTACTCTTTCGATACTGCACCGTTTTCGATAGCGTTCATCACACTGGCAGCTGCGAATTATTGGGCATCTACTGGCAAGCGGCGCGTTAACTCTTGCGAGTGAGGCCATGCCGGCGCAAGCGAGCGCGGATACACCTCAGCTGCTCACCATCGATTGTTCTAGTGGTGTGTAGCGGCATCAGCGATTGAACTGCGCCTGGCATCGAGCAGGAAGTACAATCAATGTTCAGCCCGCAATCAAGTCTCCCGGTAAAAGTTCCCCCTGTACGGGGGAAGTTTGTTGGCTGTAGATGGGGGAAGTTTTAGGTTGCCCAATCGCGCTACTCGACAAGCACGAGCGACTGGCAACCCACACTACAGCTTCCTGGCTTCCTCCGCACGCTTTAATGCGCAACCTGCCCAGGGCGCAACCTGCCCAGAGGCGGTTAGGGGCGGGCGGTTACTGCCCAGCAAACGCAGCCCGCCTGGGCCGTTCTTATTTCGATAAGCTCAAGCGCGCAGCCCATAAGGGACTTGCCAGGGGAGCGGTTACAGGGGATGTAGAGCGAGCGCAGAGCTTAAGCGGCGAGCCAATAGGACAGGCCAAATCCCCCCACAACACCCAAAACTAGCGACGGATACAATGCAGTGCCAGACGAGCTACAGGAGGAACCGCAGCGGGAGCAGCACCTGCGTTCTGCAGCTTTTCTGCCTTGGCAGGAGCGCAGGGAGCGGTCAGATGCCCCTGCCCGTTCCAATTCGGAGCAGCGCAAGCGGGAGCTCTAATGTGGAGCTCTAATGACAGCCCTGCAGTCAGGTATTCAAACAGCTATCAGCGAGGATTGGCTGCACCATGCTTGTGCCTCTGGGGCAACTAGACCAGAAGATTCCTCCTTGAAGCCACTTCAGGTGATGCAGGTGGAGTACATCAGCATGCAGGACCGCTTTTAGCTGATGCTCCCTTGCGCTTCATGCAATCAGTCGATCAGTCCCAACCCTCTCTTCTGCTGGCCTAGCAGCCAGACCCACGCTTAAACGTGGATGTGATTTGCGCTCCTATGCCCAGATGCAAGGGTGTGGTGTCTCCATGGGAGGTCAGCCATCGCTAGTCACCTGCGCTGTAGACTGCGCCATGCACCACCCATGCGCATCATCAAGTGTGTTTGTGTGTGCTGTCATGTAGCCTTCCTGGAGGCCCTCAACGCCGCTCACCATCCTTTGGCCTTGTACCCACCTCAGCAGATCAGAACAGACAGCTTCAGCCGGGCATTCTTTGACTACCTGCGGGCCATTAACCGGCTCCTCTCCATGCCCAGCTTGTTGCAACAGCGCTCAGACCTACAGGCCCAACTCTTCAGAGGAGCATTCAGTGACTGTCCCATCTGTGCGCTCGTCCCAGGTAATTGGTCGCATGCATCTGCTGCCATGCAGGAAAGCTGTGTGTGTCATCATTATCATCATCATCATCATCATCATCATCATCACCATACGACAATGGGTGTGTATGTGTGTGCGTGTGTGTGTGTGCATGCTGCAGGTGTGCCACAAGATGGCTACGAGCATTGCGTTGCTGGCGATGCTTGCAACAAGCCCAGCAGCTATGCCGGTGTGGCCAAGGCCACCTGTGACCTAGAGCAGCACACAGATACATACCTAGATCGTACAGGGTTGGAGGGCGCAGTGCAACAGCTGCATGACAGTGGGCAACTCAGTCTATCTGGAGCATTTGCAGCGGCCAGAGCTACAACAGAGGCAACAGGAGCTGGAGCAGACGCAGCGGTAGTATCAGCAAGATTGGCAGGCGTGGACAGTGAGGCACATGACCTTGCTGTCCTATTTCAGGCCTGAGACCAGCAACATAACAGCTGGCCAACAGCCCGCCAGGCTCACTCCGCAAGCCTTTCATTGGTGCAGGCTGCGTCGGAGTGCCATCGTTGGGCAAGTAATAACTCGACATTGTAGCGAAGTGCGAATGGATAGAGGTCTCTCTAGGCAGCCACACAGAAAAAGGGACCCCCTTGCACAAACTGGCATGTGGTGAGCTGACCAATGTGAGTTATTAGACTTTCGAGTTATTACTTTGTTCGTAACTCAACGACACAGCTGTTGGAGAGGAAAGCACGGCATTTCATTGAGTAGGCTTGTTGAACATACTTTGGCGTGACCCAACTCTGCCTTGCAGGATTTTCTAACCTACTCCGACCGCCCGGACCCTGCCCCCTCGCACCCCCTAGCAGCCCCACCACCTCCCAGCCCCCGCAGAAGCCTCACACCCCCTCCCGCCCCCTCCCAGCCCCCCTACTGCCCCGCCACCCCTTCCCAACCCCCCCCTATCCCCTCCCACCTCCTCCTACCACCTCCTCCCACCTCCTCCCACCTCCTCCCGCCACACCCTCCCCCCACCCCCCCCACCCCCTCCCACCTCCTCCCAGCCCCTCCCACCCCCTCCTAGCCCCCTCACTGCCCCGCCAACCCTTCCCACCCCCTCTCAGCCCCTCCCACCCCCGCCGCCCCCTCCCACCCCTTCCCACCCTTTCCCAACCCCTCCCAACCCCTGGCCCTAACAAGTCATTGCAAGACGCAAACCCATGGTGCTCATCTTGCAGCACTTGTGAAGTCACCAAGGGCTGCTTATCTGCACAGTCCTAATGGCTTGAAAGCCGCAGCAAGGAGGGCTGAAGCTATTGCTTTGGAAGCGATCCACGTGCAGTTTGATGGCTGCACATGCAAGAAGCATGGCAAGGTGTTCGTCATCAGAGTGACAGCTGCTGTGCTCAAGGCTGCAAGCCCCGTAACAGGTGCAGGTTCAGTACCAGGTTCAGTAGCCGCTGGCCAGCAACAGCATATGCTCTGACCTATGATGGGCGCGATTACAGCCACACCACTGTCGAGGAGGCTGAGAAGCTATCTGTTAGGGAGCTGCAAGCTTACCTTCGCTTCCACCAGCAGGACCTTATGAAGGGGTGGCTGCAGCCCAAGCTAAAGGGTCTTGTCATGGCCCATATCTGCAACACAGTAGCCGCCCTGCATGGCGATGAGCTGGGGGTAGCAGCAGGTGCCGGTGCTGGTGCCGCACCTGACCTGCCCCCCACTCCTGCTGCACCCCCTGGGCAGCAGCAGGCAGCTGGTGCTGGTGCCGCCCCTGACCTGCCCCCCCCTCCTGCTGCACCCCCCTGGCAGCAGCAGGCAGCTGGTGCTGGTGCCGCCCCTGACCTGCCCACCCCTCCAGCTGCACCCCCCTGGCAGCAGCAGGCAGCTGGTGCTGGTGCTTCCCCTGGGCTGGGCTGGGCTGGTGCTGGTGCTTCCCCTGGGCTGGGCTGGGCTGGTGCTGGTGCTTCCCCTGGGCTGAGCTGGGCTGGGCTGGGCTGGAGGGATCGGACCCAACATATCGAGCTAGGTAACGTAGCAATGGCCTACACACCTTCAGTGGCCTTACCGAGTGGCCAGGTAGTAGGTACTACTCACGAAGCGGTCAAGCAATGCAGCAGCCTTGTATACTTCCGAGCATGGGTGGAGGGGCGTCGTTACATCGGTTTGGCGTGCCATGTGCATTGTTTTGACTGCGGCGACTGTCCCTGACTGCTTGCAGAGGCTACTGGGCCACGTCGGTCGCGGCGGTCGGTCGCGGCGAGGCCCGCATGAGCAAAACTGGCATGAATTTGAATGTCAAGATTTGAGCCGCCATAGCACTCAGCACACTGCACAAGATTTAATGTTACAAGCTGCACCGCATAGCTGACAGAGTACTCTATACAGGGATGTGCGAAACATAAATAGAGACCATGTGGCTGAGACGCGGCGTCGTTTTGATTACCAGGGGTCGGTTTCCAATCATTTCCTGTCATTTTTTGTTAGTTGGGGTCGCCTGAGTATAGGAACTGGCTGTTGGGCAACTGGCTGTTGGGCAACTGGCTGTTGGGCAACTGGCTGTTGGGGTGTTGCTGGCATTAGGGTTTCCGTCCCAGTATAAGGCGACTCGGCGACAGTGTCAACCAGTGGGGATAACACGCAATGCTTTCAGGCATGCTGCGCCCCTGTCCACGCAAGGTTTGTGCGCGGACAGCAGCACAAACGCAGGCGCGAGTGCGGGCAACAGGTCAAGTCACCTGCCCAGGCGCATCACTACTCGCGGTGCGTGTTCGTGTGCATCGCGTCAACCTGAGGGTTGCTTTGGCGTGTTGGCCCCCGTGAAAAATGTCGGCCCCTTCCCGGGGTCGCCAGCGTGTGCAGTTATTGCCCCCATCTTAGGCGGTGCGTGGTGCAGATGGTGAAGGCGCACCCCAGCGTCGTCAAGCGTGGCGAGGTAACCCTCGAATGCGACGATGGCGGGTTGTCGGTTTTGCGCGGTGTGTTCGTAGTGTCGTCGCCCTGGATGGCGGACCTGCTTGGCAAGGGCTGCACGTCGGTCAAGGTGCGTGGCCGCTGGGATGCCCAACTGCCTCATGTCGCAGCAAAGCCATGTCCACCATGTGTGCCCGCTCGTGCCCGTTGTGTTCACTCCAGGTGCCAGGCAGCACCAAGGAGGAGCCAGCTCTACCCCTTGTGCCCCGCCCAGAGCTGAACCTGCAGCAGCTCCAGCAAGTGCTGCCTGTGGTGCACAAGGTACATGCCAGATGTGCACAAATGTGAGCAGGGGCAGCACTGGCCTCTTTGGAACCTGCCTGGCTAGTGTCTGGCACATCTGTTGCAGGCCATAGTGCAACATCACTCACTATGCTCAATGCCTGGTTCTGGTTCTGAGGATGCTGGTCACATTATAGTTTGTTTTGGCTACCCCTATAGCTCCCAATAGTGTCCTCCCTGCCATTTATATTCTGTTTGCATTACAACTTCTCAGAGCTACTGCAGTACATGAGCAGCAGGTTGGTCACTCAACTGCCCAGCAATTGGTCCCTGGACCCCTCTGCCCCTGGCTACATTATCAAGTGGCTGGTCACAGCTGAGCAGCTGAAGCTGGATGCCCTGAAGCATGCAGCACTGGAGGGGCTGGAGAAACAATCTGGTGAACAGATTGGGACGCAGATGGTGGCGAATGAGTTGGATGCTGACCTGCTGCGATTATCACCTAGGTTGATGCTGGAGGCCTGGAAGGTCTCGGTTATAAAGGCAGCCTGCTCCTCGTGTATGCAGTGGTGTGATTACGATTACGATTCCGAGTGAGATTGCAATTCGTGTTGTGGTGGGGTCATTGCGTGTGGGGTGTCACAGTGTCATGCTAGTGGCACGCGCAGGGTTCACAAGCAAGGAGCCTGCCTTAAAGTGCAAGACAAGTGTGGGTGGGGTCTTGCCTGGGCTGGCAGCGCCTGGGCTGGCTTGGCCGTGCCTGGGCTGATAGCAGTCAGCGCACTGCCAACCCCCTGCAAGCAGCGACAGCAGCACTGGCAGCGACGGCAATGTGGCCAAGGTGACGAAAGGAGGTGTGGGGCATGTGGCCTGGTGGTTCACAGGCCTGGCGGCACCAGTGGCAGCGATTGTGACATGTGTATCATGCCATGAATCAAATAAAACGAACAATTAGGTTGCCCCTTACAAAAGGGATGTGTGTGCGAGAGAGTCATGCGTAGGGTAGGGCTATAGCGAATAGGTTAGGGACACAGTCCCGACACCTAAGTTAGGGACATACACTGGTCTCTCACTCCTGTGGATGAGTGTAGGGGCTCCACAGGAGGATAGGGATGCAGGGATGTAGACACATCTACTGTCGTAAATGTCTTAACAGGCCTGAGGTGTGCGCACTAGGTCACCCCGGCCATTGGCCATGCCAATCCGTGACAGGCCTGCCGCTCGCACCACGCCCTAGTGGAGGGTAGCGAAGGCTATCGCGGTAACTCACGCGCGCTAAAACTCGCGTTTTGCACTGAAGCCTTGTCCCAGTACACCGCCCGCCATTCCCGCGGACTGTGAACATGGTCGCTCGCTGCAGCCTGGGGCTCAACGGGGTGCCACCGTACGTGGGTCGCAGGTCGAAGCGCAAGATTCCCTGGGTTGGGTCGGGACCCCTCATGGCCCGGGCCCTTCCTGACACCTGGCGCGAGACCTGCCTAACCCTCCCTCCAAGCAAGCAGAGCATCTCACTAAGGTGTCAGCAGCACCGTGCGTGGACTTTGTTTCGCTACCGTGCACTCTGCTGAAGCTTTGACCCCATCATTCCGGGGCTTCTGTCAAGATCTTTTACCTTTCGGTCAGTGGTCCTTTCCGCGTGCTTCCACCTGTGTCGGATAGCTGGGCGGGTCTATATTCCGGGTTGTGCTCCAGGCATACTCCATCACCTTGTGTGGTACACACAATGACAAAATGTGGCCGAGGGTGAATGTGGCATGGGGCGATCTCATCACAGGGGGCGATTGGCGGCGTCCTTGAGCACATCCCCCATGGGTTAGACCCTGTGCTGCCGCTGGGCGCCCTCATCGTTGCAGTTCTCGCACTGTGTCCTGTGAAATTTGCGATGGGCCGTCATGGACCCCGACGCCGCGCTGCCCTGGCACGCGAAAATGCGATACGTGCCAAGCTGGTAAGCGGTGGCTGTGGCAGTGGCGGGAACCTCCATTGTGATGTGATAAAGCCGATTGAGCCAATAGCACAAAATTAACAGTGCCATGCACCCAACTTGCACAACTTCAGCTAAGCGTGACGTGACTCAGTCTCGTGGTGTAATGACATGGCTCGGTAGCATGGCGCACTGCGATGGCCTACTCCGCAGTATTGCGAGGCTGCCTCCATGGTGCGAACTTTGCTACGGACGCCACGGAGCGCCTCGCCACCCTGCTCTTGTAGGTGGGTTGCTGCTTGTTTGCGCTATCTCAAGTTTCGACCTGGTGGCGGGCGGTGTACTGCGACAAGGCTTCAGTGCAAAACGCGAGTTTTAGCACGCGTGAGTTACCGCGATGGCCTTCGCTACCCTCCACTAGGGCGTGGTGCGAGCGGCAGGCCTGTCACGGATTGGCATGGCCAATGGCCGGGGTGACCACTACTAATTCACAATATATCCGTGTGAAATGTTCAAACTATCGGAGCATATGCGCTTGCTTTGCGCGGCGGCTGCTTGTTGCATCTGTAATGCTGCCTTCGAGAAGGGGCACGTGAGTACGAGCATCCCACGATGGCAGCACTTCACGCTTATGGTGTTTTGGTGAGGCGCAAAGCCGTCTGACATGGATCGCCGCCAGTTCATCGCCAGTTCACCGCCAGGCAAGTGCTGAATTGAGCTTGGTTTGCTCCTCCAAACAGCATTACCAGCGCTCCTCTTCGCGATACCCAGGAGACCTATCTGCCGCAATTCTGTCCCTGGATGAGTGCGACCGTGACCCTGCAATCTTGCTGCTGAAGATTCTTCCTCCAGCCAGTCCCTTAAGCCGTCATCGGCCCATCCCGCCACAGGCCTGCCAGCCCAGTCACGCCATCCTCGACACCCACCAGCCCAGTCTGTCTGCACCTCTGCATTCTGTACCACAACTGCTATGCTCGCTGCACACACAACTACCAGCATCTCTCCCGGTGCCCAGCCTATTGCAAACCTACATCACAGACCCCGGCCCTGGCCTCAGCATCGCGGCTGCTGCCAGGGATCCCTGTGAGGCTCGCGCTGGCCTGGAGCAGTTGAAGCTGGATGGCAGCTACCAGCCCTTGACCCTGACACCCGTGCCACAGCTGGGCAGGAGGAAGCATGGCCTGGGGCTTGATGCAGCAGATGCCCATGCAGACCTTCGCAAAACCCCTTCAGCGCCAGCAGCAGCCTCAGCCCATGACCCAGACACCCCTGCACAGCCCAGCTGTGCCGACCCTCAGCCACCGCCAGCAAACATAGCCACGAGCCGCCCTCACAGCCCCTCCCAGCAGCCAGCATGGCACGCAGACCCCGGCTCTGCCGCCTGGGTGGGGTTCACAGCACAGGGGCGGCTGCTGCTGCTGCTGGCTGCCTCAGCACCCGCCCAAGCCATGCTCTCTGAGGCGGGCGCTGCAGCTCTGCAGGAGGAAGGGGCCCTAGCCCAGCACTCAGGGGGCGACAGCCTGGCCGGCTGCTCGGCAATTCAGGCTGCATTCAGTGCCTGCCCTCAGCTCAGCGCCATGGTGGATGAGGCGTGCAGGTGGGGGCCTGGCCAGGGGTGCGTGGTGGTGGGCAGGTGGGGGCCTGAGTAAGGGTAGGCAGGTGGGCGAGCCATGAGTTCAGTGTGGAACATAACCATTTCACTGCAGCAATGGTTATGACAACCAGCCTGAAAAGGACCTGTGTTGGTTTTTATCCCCAAGCAATGAAAGTCACATTGACAATGTGTGAGTCTGGGCTGTGTCGCTTGGGTTGCGTGATGTCATGTGGACGCTGGGCATGCAGCTCCTGCCTCCATCAACTTTGCTGTCTTGCTGTGATTGGCAGGCTGGCAACGCCTGACGGCTCACCTGTGGTTAGGGACATACTATTGGAGTGGGGACCCCAATCTGCCCCACAAGTAAGCGGCTGGGCGGCAGGGCAGCAGGGCTGGGGGCTGGGCGGCAGGGCAGGGGGCTGGGCGGCAGGGCAGGTGGCTGGGCGGCAGGGCAGGGGGCTGGTCGGCAGGGCAGGGGGCTGGGCGGCAGGGCAGGGGGCGGGGCGGCAGGGCAGGGGGCTGGGCGGCAGGGCAGCAGGGCGGCAGGCCAGGTGGCTGGGTGGCAGGGCAGCAGGGCAGGTGGCTGGGTGGCAGGGCAGCAGGGCAGGGGGCTGGGTGGCAGGGCAGCAGGGCAGCAGGGCAGGGGGCTGGGTGGCAGGGCAGCAGGGCAGCAGGGCAGGGGGCTGGGCAGCACCACAGGGCACTGGGCAGGGCACGGGGCTGTCAGGCAGGCAGAGTGTAAATAAGCCATGGAGCATGTCTGACCAGGCATGGTGTTCTTCAACAGGGAGGTATGGAGAGGCCCGTTCCATGGCTGTTCATCAAGGCCTGCTGCTGCTCTTCTACGCCTTCTGCTGCATGCCTGCTGTTGCTCACCAGCTTGCCCACTGCGCCCTTCACATGCTTGATGCCTACTCCTCGTTTCGGGCTGCATCACGCTCACTGTGTGGTGTGCTGCCATGCGCAGGTGCTGACCCAAGTTAGCGTGTGGCGAGATGGGTCCTCGCCCTCCTCCCCCTCCCACTTCCTCCTGCTGCGCCTTAGAGCCAAGCTTGCTCACGGCACCTCCTCCTTGCCACCAGGCATCATGTTGCCCCCTGCTCCTGACAGCCACAATCTTCCTCCGCCCCCTCCCATAATGGCCCCTGCCATCAACCCGGCAGCACATCTGCCAGCAGCGGCAGCAGCAGCAGCAGCAACACCTCCTCTGCCAGCAGCAGCAGCAACCACAGTGGCAGCAGCAGCAGCCTCACCACCACCAGCACCACTGCCAGCAGCACCAACAGTGCGCCCAACAGCAGAACCAGCAGCACAGCTGAGCAGTCTAGCAGCAGCAGGGTTCCCCCACCTCCCCCCAGCCAGCAGCACCAGCCTGGCACACGCTCAACACCCCCTGCCCACTGTCAACCCTCAAGTAACCAGGGCCTTATCAGGCAACCCTGCCCCTGGGCCAGCCTTTGCCCGCTACTCCCTGCCCCTGCGTGGCACCATGGCCGGCGCACGCGGAGCTAGCTTCAACCAGCGCAGCCAGACCGTGGACCTGCACACCTCAGGCAGCAGCAGCAGCCCCCCAGCTGCCTCACAGCCTGTCCTGGGGTCGCTGTCCAAGCGCTGGGCACGCCGTGCAGTCAGTGCTAAGAACATGGCCAAGAGGCTGGGCTTGGTGCTGCGCTCCACACTCGGACTGCAGTCTGGCAAGGTGGCTCAGCAGCAGCAGCAGGAGGAGGAGGGGCAGGGGCAGGGGAAGGAATTACCCCGAGCAGAGCATCAGGAACAGGGGAATGAACAGGAAGGGCAGCAGCAGGAGCACCAGCGGCAGGTAGAGAAGGAACAGTGGGTTGGGCACCAGCGGCAGGGAAAGCAGCAGGGTTGTCACTTGCAGCAGGCGGAGAATAAAGTGGCGGGTGAGGGTAGGCATGCTGTGTGGGGAACACCGCATCCTGCACAGCAGCTGAGGGCCACGCAGCCCATGGCCACCGGCACTGCCCCGAGGCCGCCCCGCTCACTGCCACCTGATTGTTTCAGACCCGGCCCTGGTGCTAGGCGGCCCTGCTCAGACCCATTGCCTGCGCCTGACCCTGCCTTCCCCGGGCCTTTAGGTTCCACTTCCCCTACCAGACCAGCATCAGCCGGCCCTCCCTCGCCCCACCCCTTCCTGCCGTCCTCCCCACCTCCCTTCCACCAGGCACCACAGTCCCCTGAATCTCTGGACCCCTCACATTCTTCACACACCTCCCACACCTCACACACCTCACACCATCACACCAGTGGTGAGGGTGAGGACGAGGAGATCGACGCCCTGTTGACCTGCCTACAGCGTGGGGTGCCTCCCTCCTCCCCGGCTCCCCGCACCCCGCCCATCACCACCCGCCCCTGCCCCATACCCACAACCAGACTACCCACCCTGCCATCCCCACCCCACTTCACAGACGTGCCCGCTTCATGGGCAGCTGCCATGCGACGCCCTGGGGCATACCTGCATGGGAGGGTGGGAAGTGTGGATGCCACTGGCACCATGCAAGAGAAGCTGCCTCCAGGGATTCGGCGTCAGCAGAGGTCTAGCATGGCCCCAGCAATGTTCAGGGCAGCTCTTCACCAGAGCCCTGCAGCAGCACCAGCACCAGCACAAGCTGCATGGGCAGGTGCCAGTGGGCTGGGCAGTCAGCCCCTGCACGTGTCCTCCCCCCTGCTGCCGCACCCTCCCCGCCTGCCAGCTCAGCACCAGCACCTAGGCAGAGCACCATGCACGGGCACACCTAGAACTGACCGCCAGCTGCAGCAGCAGCGACAAGAGTCCAGGCAGCAGCAGCTGTGGCAGCAGCAGCAGCACCAGCAGCAGCACCACCAGGGTGTGTTGCCAACTCATCAGTCAGCCGCCACCCCCGCTCCTCCCTGTCTATCCGCCCTCCCCTCCCCCTTGCCGCCCGGCCTGGTGCATGATCAGCATGACCAGCAGCAGGTGTTGAGGGGCCATGCTGCTGCTCAGGGCTCCAGCTGTGCAGTCACACTGCTAACCCTAGCTTCAGGCCAGGTGTTGTGGCAAAACAGTGCAGCCACCTCCCTCTGGGGCAACTGGGTCAGGGCAGGGCCGCAGGCAGGGGGTGTGGCGGTGGCTGAGGGAGTGCTAGCTGGCCAACCTGACTGGGTAGGGTGCGGGCCTGGGTCAGCGGTGAGGCAGCAGGCAGGAGCATTTCTGCGCCATGTTTTCAGTGGTGACACGGAGCTGCTGGAGGAGCTGTGGACCAAGGTGGTGGTGTGCGGCAAGGTGGGTGGTTGGCAGCTGCTTGGGAAGGGTAGGCGAAGGCTCCCTCCTCTTGCTTGACCTGCTTGCATCATGACATGCTTGTGTGCATGCATGACTTACAGACTCACCAGACAATATTTGAACGATGTGACAACCTTTAACTACAATAGTAAATAGCACAGAATGAATAAAAGCAGAATAGTGAAAGTAAGATTGTTAAGCTGCAACCAATACAGTGCCAGTGGTAATAGTCAGTGATTATAGTTAGCGATGGGTGTGTAGCCTCCTTGTGTTGCTTCACACCACATTACTTCACACTACCACAGGACCTGCGTGATGTGTGAGAAATGAAGTGCAATGCCAATGGCGCCCGCAGCGCAACGCAGTTCTCTTTTGCATGCGCCACAAGCACATGCCACATGTGAGAAGAGGGAGGCCATCCTGCTGCTGCCTTTGCTGCTCACTGGACTCCTCCTGCCACCGCCCTCCTGCCACCACCCTCCTGCCATGTACGCAGGTGTGGGAGGGTGTTGTGCAGGTGGCCAGCAGCCAGCGCCAGCGCTGCAGCTCGCCTGGCAGAACCACTGGGTCAGGGCAGCCTCCGTATGGCACACCCCCGTCGCTTGACCAGGCTGTGCAGCGGGAGGCTGAGACTCCCCTACAGCCACCTCCACCCCCTTTACCTACTACAGGTCATACCACCACTCTGCCTCCGCCCCCTGCGCTTGGCATGGCGCACCCACCCACTGACCCTGGGCTGCTCCTTCCTCCTCCCCCTCGTCACCCACACCAGCAGCCCCGCACACGTTTCGCTGCGAGCTCACCGCTGCCGCGATGCCAGCAGGCAGCGCAAGCCAGCCCATGCAGCTCGGCCCTGACCCCTGCTGCCGGCCCTGCTGGCTGGTGCCCTGACCCAGACCCCATCAACGAAGGCACCCTGGTGGAAGCAGGTAGAGCCAGCCACAGCTCCCAATTGAACACCTCGACCCATGCGAGCAGCAGCATCAATATCTTTGGGCCCATGGCCCGCTCCACCCTTGGCAGCAACAGCAGGAGCAGCAGCAGCCGTGACGGCCGTGACCCAGCCTCCCGAGTAACAGGAGCAGCCCCGGGAAGCAGCAAGCAGCACAACAGAGACAACACGGTGCCAGCGCCGCCAGGGGCGGGCACACCACCTGCAGCGGCATTTCCACCAAGAGGCAGCCGGAGCAGTCAGGTTAGTGCTGACCGCACGGAGCCAGGATTTGAACCCCGCACCAGTGCAGCTCTGCTCAGCCTCGAAGCAGCAGCAAAGTCAGAGGTTCAGAGGGAGCAGTTGGGTGGTGCTGACAACACGGACGGAGCACCTGCTGCCGCCCCTGGCCCTGGCCCTGATCTGACACCAGGGGTAGGGAAAAGGACGAAGCAAAGCATTGAGGTGGGTCCACGGCATGGGCCAGGGGCAATGGCCAGGCCTGGGTCAGGGCTGCTGTCAGGCTTTGGCAGCCATTTGCAAGCCAGCCATGGCAGCAGTGCAGCTCTGCCCCCCGACCTGCTTGCCAGCTGCGACTCGAACCTGGAGCTGGACTTCATGATGGGTGCCAGTCCCGACACTCTCTCAGCCCCAAGGCCCTGGGCCAGTGCTGCAGCCCACACCTCCGTGACCCCACCCAACGCAGCGGCAGCCAAGCGGGCCCCCTTCAGCCCCTCCACCTTCATGCTAGCTACGCCTGGGGGTGTTGCCACCCCCACCTCCCGTCATGCCACCCCTTCCATGCATAGCACCGCCCAGGGCAGCCGCTTGTCTCCCTCTTCCCACGAGCAGCGTCCATCCAGCCCCAGCCGCACCCAGCGTCGCAGCCAAGCGGGCCCCAGCCCCTCCCAAAGCCGCCCACCCACCACCTACCACAGCCAATCCCACAGCCAGGGCCTGAGCCCCCTCAGCGGCCTCCAGGCCAGCCGGATGCACAGCCACAGCCAGTGCCACAGCCAGGGTTTGAAGCCCCTGCACAGCCTGGAGGCCAGCCGCGCGCACAGCCACAGCCAGGTGTGTCTGGACTCAGCCCTGTGTCGCACCCAATCTGCAGCTGCCTCCAGCTTCCAGCGCAACTCCTCCGTGTCGCCAGAAATGTCGGCCAGCATGCGGGCCATGTCCATGTTTGCGCGCATCAATGCAAGCACGGGCAGCTGCGGGTGGGGGCTGGTGGGGAGGGCGGAACGCACGAGTGCTGGTGAGAGGGTGTGGGGCAGGGGTGGGCAGGGCAGGGCAGGGCAGGGCAGGGCAGGGCAGGGCAGGGCAGGGCAGGGCAGGGCAGGGCAGGGCAGGGCAGGGCAGGGCAGGGCAGGGCAGGGCAGGGCAGGGCAGGGCAGGGCAGGGCAGGGCAGGGCAGGGCAGGGCAGGGCAGGGCAGGGCAGGGCAGGGCAGGGCAGGGCAGGGCAGGGCAGGGCAGGGCACTGCTTGGTATTTAATGAAGCTCAGGCTTTATAGCTGCTGTGGCTGTGCCGTGGTGGTAGGGCTGAGGTGGAACAAGGGCGAGGTAACCATATGGAGCAAAGACAGCCCCCAGGGTAGCCTCTGTTCAGCAGCTGCTGCCTGACTCGGACACAGGCCCAGGCATAGCGTCTGCTCCCTGGCAACTGCCTAGCTTCATCGCTGGCGCTGCCGCTGGTGCTGCTGCTGGCGCTGCTACTGGTGCTGCTGCTGGCGCTGCTACTGGTGCTGGTGCTGGTGCTGCTACTGGTGCTGGTGCTGGTGCTGCTGCTGCTGCTGCTGCCCCTGCAGGCGGTCAGTCCACCCTGTCCAACCCGTCAGGCTGGCGGCGTGACAGCAACAGACCCAGCGGCGGGAGGGACCAGGCCCCTGATGAGGGGTGTTGGGTGGGTCGCCCTGAGCCCCACGGGCCCGTTTCCGGAGCTCCGCCTGGCACGGTCCGAGCGACCCGGCCAGCCAAGCCCCTCAGCCAGGCCCTGCCATCTCAGTCTCCAGTGCACCACTTCATGCTGGACCGCCCCAACCCCCCGCTGGTAACTCCCCAGCCGGTATCTGACAACACCCCACCGCACCGGGCCCGGGGCAGCAGCAGCAGCACCCCCCTGGGGGCTAGGGGCAGTGGTGGGGGCACCTATGCAGGGCAGCTGGGGCGGCTAGCGCCTCAGAGGACGTCTGGCTCGTCTAGGCAGCCCTCCTCCCAGCTGCTGGACTCGGACCCCGGCCCCTTCCCAACATATCCATACTCACACGCTGCTGATGCGGTGGAGGCGGGCTGGCTGGATAGCAGCTGGGGGCGCCAGGGGTGTGGGGGGGCTGCTGCTGAGGGGGGCAGCCAGCAGGCCCCCCAGGGGGAGGCTGAGGGGGTGGTGGGCAGGGGTAGGGAGCACGGAGGGGAGGAGGGGGAGGGGCACGGTCATGCTCCAAAGGTGTTGTGGGAGGGTGGAAGAGAGGGGGAGGAAGGGGAGGAAGGGGAGGAGGGGGAGGGTGGGAGGGAGGGGGAGGAGGAGGAGTGGGAAGAGGAGGAGGGGAGGGAGTGGGAGGAGGGGAGGGAGTGGGAGAGTCGGAGGGAGGGGGAGGGGGAGGAGGGGCCCACCAGCTGGTACCTGCTGAGTGGCTGCCCTGCCACAGACCCCATCACAGGTGAGGCCTGCCTGGTGCTGAGTGGCACTGACGTGTCCTGGGCTAGGCGGGCCGAGCTGGCGCTGAGGCAGGCGCTGGGCCGCGAGCACAGCCTGCTGGAGGAGGTGAGTCCCTGGGGCTGAGCTGCTCTTGGGGTCATTGCGGGGGTTGGGGTGCTCTGTGTGCGCTCCGCTGCTGCTGTTGAGCGCAACATGAGTGTATGGCGTGGAGGTCGAGGGCAGTGAGGCGGGAGGAGGGGGTTAGGGGAAGGGGCGTGAGGGGCATGGGGCTGGAGGCTGGATTTATGGCAGGGGCAGCTGTTGCTACAGCTGTTGCTGTGGCAGTGGCTGCACTACTGTCATTGCTGCTGCTCCTTTTGCTTTTTAGTACACATCTGTGAATTGTGAAATGACTGTGAAATGACCGCAAAACCCTGACATTTGCCAAGCCATTGCTCCTGCTGCATGACGGCATGCTGTTGCAAAGTTAAGGCAGGCAGCCCTGCACTGAGGGAGTGAGGGCGCTCAGGACTTGATGCTGTGCCCGGGGCATGCTGCTGTGTGCAGATCTTCCCCCGCCACGTGCTTGAAGCCATGACAGCCGGCCCCCCCATGGGCCCCCGACCCCCCTCCTCCCCTCAGCTGCAGCTCCACCCCGCAAGCAGCCAGACCCACCTCCATGCACACAGCCTGCCCCTCCCCTCGTTGCCTGCACCCCTCCCCACGCACACAATCCAGCAGCAGACGCGACTCCACCCTGCCATGCCCAACCAAGGTGCATGGCTTGACTCCCGGGACCTGCACACCTCAGGCAGCGGCCCAGCCATCCCAGCCCGCAGCGGTACCAGCACCACCAACACCACCACTGGCAGCTTGGCTGCTTCCCTGCTTCACACCAAGGTAGCGCTGGACTTTCCACGCACGCTGGGCGCCTACAACCACCCTGCACCCAGCCCAGACCCTGTTGACCCCGACCCTGACCCTGACGCTGGCTCTGTCGCTGACCTCAACCCTGACCCTGACCCACCCCACCTGCTAGACCTCACCCCTCCAGATGTCAAAGCAGGCAGGGGCTCACACCAGACTGACACCAGACCCCCACGCAACACCGCTGACCTCAACCCTGGCCCACGCCACCATCTGGAACTTACCCCACCTGATATGGAAGCAGGCAGGGGCTCACACCTGGCTGAAGTCAAACTTCCACGCCACACCACCCGCGAAGCGCTGCCCTTGTGCCTGACCTCACTGTCAGCAGCCCAGGGCCAGCAGGCTCAGCACCCCCTGCACCACAGCTCGCAGCCAGTGGCCCCAGGGTGCCCCCTCCCGCCCTGCTTTGCACCAAGTCCCAGCACTGGACTTGCCTCAGCCTTGGCCCCACACCCCATGCCACTGCCTGCCAGCCCTGGCGCCACTGCCTTCATCACAGCAGCAGGCGCCCCGTCCCCACCGGCCAACACCGAGGCTGGTGGTGGGCACGACCTGCCCCTGGCGCCCCACCCCACCTCAGCCCCGCCCGCAGCCGCCCTGCTGCACCCTGCTGCACCTGCGCAGCACACTGCTCCCAACTGCCCAGTTGTCCCTGCTGCTGCACCCCAGCACCCCACCCTGCCCTCCCGGCCCTCCTCCTTCTCCCCAGCCTCCAGCCAAGCCTTCTATGCAGGCAGCATGGAGCCAGCAGTGAGCTACCTCCCTGACCCGCCCGGCAGCCTGCACAGCCTGGCTGACCGTGCACCCAGCACCCAGCTGCCGTTCCGTATGCCTGACTTTGCACGAGAGGGGCCTGACGGCTGCATGCCCCAGGCCCGTCATGAGGCTGCTGGCTCAACAGTCCCTACAGCGCATGCACCTACAGCTCCTTCCCCTGCCTCCCCGTTGCAGCCCGCACCCACTCCTGCAGGCTCCACTGCTGCCCTCTTGCCCGGCACCTGCCCCACCCCCCGGCCCCGCCCCTCCCACCCACACCTGGACCTCACACCTGAAGTCACACCCAGCTACTCCCACCTTCCTGATGCTCACACTTCTAACCCGCCAGCTCCCACCCTTTCTACACCCTTTGCTGGTCCTGCTGGCCAAGGCCAGGTTGAGGTGCTGGGCAGCTGCCAAGAAGCTGCTGAGTGGGAGGGGGGCTCCCGGGCCCTGCTGGACCAGCACCAGCTCATGGCAAGGTACCACCCTGAGGTCACCATCATGTTTGGTGAGTGCGGCCTGGGCCAGAAGCTGGAGCTGGTCTGGCAGGGCCAGGGAGCCCTCCTCCCATTCAGCAGCTTCCTGGCAGCTGCCTGGCAGCTGCCTGGCAGCTGCCTAGCACCCAATACTGGCATTGAGGGGGTAGGGGGCGGTGGCAGTTCACTCCCCAGTCAGCTGCATGTCTGCTTGTTTCCCTGCCTGCCCAACTCCCTGCCTGCCCCTTCCCTCCAAGACCTGCCCACCTGCCCACCTGCCCACCCACTTAATGCCTGTCTGCCTGCCCACCTGCCTGCCCACCTGCCTGCCCACCTGCCTGCCTGCCTGCCTGTTGCAGCGGACCTGGTGTCGTTCACCTCCATGTGCTCAGTGTTGGGTGCCCCAGTCGTCATGTCCTTCCTCAACACCCTGTTCTGCGCCTTTGACGACCTGTGTGACAAGCACGGCGTCTACAAGGTGAGGACCCCAGCCTCCCCCTGCTGCTGCTGCTGCTGCTGCTGCTGCTCGCGCCGCTGCCACCGCCACCGCTACAGCCGCCGCCACCGCTACAGCCGCTGCCGCTGCTGCTGTCACTGAGCTGGCTGCCTGTAACAAATCCACCTTGTCCTCCCAGCTCAGATGAGCCCCTATCCCACCCAACCCTTTCCTAGTCCCCCTTGCATCCCTCCTCACCTCATGTGCCTTGCATGTGCCTTGCATGTGCCTTGCATGTGCCTTGCATGTGCCTTGCATGCGACTTGCATGCGACTTGCATGTGACTTGCATGCGACTTGCAGGTGGAAACTGTGGGTGATGGCTTTGTGGTGGCGGGGGGCCTCATGGGGGTGGACCAAGACGGCTTCCGCAGCGTGAACCAGCACACCGACCCGCTGCATGCCTGCAAGGTGCTGCACACCACAGCTCAGCACCCCATCATCATGTGCAACCTCACCCCACGTAGCCCTACCTGAACCTACCTGCCCCACCCTACACCTCCCAGCACCCGCCCTCCTGCTCAGCCCCATACCTCTCTTGGTCCCTGACCCGCCTCAACCTAGCAGCCCGTCCCTCCATGGAACCGCTATACCTCACCCTAACCTTCACTTTCACCCTAACCCTAACCCTCACTCGACCCCGCTAACCCCCTCCGCCTTATCCCTAGTGGATCGCGGTCACCTGCTGCTGCCTCCAGGCACGTGGCCATCCTCCCCTACACTGCTGCTGCTGCCGCACACCGGATCCCCTCCGACTGCTCACCTCCAGGTGTTTGCACTGGCGCGGGACATGCTGCGTGTGGCCGCTGCAACACCGCTGCCTCACACCGGCGCCCCAGTGGGCCTGCGTGTGGGCCTGCACTGCGGACCCTGCACCTCCGGCGTCATTGGCCGCAAGATGCCGCGCTTCTGTCTCTTTGGGTCAGTGACCAGCCCCTTCTGCGCTGCTGCTGCTGCTGCTGCTGCTGCCCCTGCTGCATATTGCTGCTGCTGCTGCTGCCGCCGCTGACGTTCCTTCAGCTGACGCGTGCCGGCTGCTCAAGGGTTAGCTGCCATGTGCCTGCCACCCTGCACCCTTCACCTGCACCTGGCTTCTTCCATTCCCCATACCTCACTCCTTCTCCCCTCACACCTCACACCAACACACCCTCTCACTCCCTCCCTCACAGCTGGGTCATGGTCCTGCACCGCAGGGATACCATGAACGTTGCCAGTCGCATGGAGACGACATGCAGTGTTGGTAAGTTAGGTGGTTGGGTGGGATGCAGAGGTGGGCAGGGTGGAGCAAGGGGGAGTAGGCCGCAGGATTACAGGGTTTGTCGCGGGGCGGGGCGGGGCGGGGCGGGGCGGGGCGGGGCGGGGCGGGGCGGGGCGGGGCGGGGCGGGGCGGGGCGGGGCGGGGCGGGGCGGGGCGGGGCGGGGCGGGGCGGGGCGGGGCGGGGCGGGGCGGGGCGGGGCGGGACGGGACGAGAAAGGGAGAGAGGCCCTTACGTGTGCAGCATGGTGGGCAGGGTCCCTTGATCATGGCAGGTAAGGCAGGCAGGCAGGCAGGCAGGCAGGCAGGCAGGCAGGCAGGCAGGCAGGCAGGCAGGCAGGCAGGCAGGCAGGCAGGCAGGCAGGCAGGCAGGCAGGCAGGCAGGCAGGCAGGCAGGCAGGCAGGCAGGCTGATGGTCCTTTACAAACCTGACTACAGTGAGTAGCCGCACGTGACCTCAGTGCTACAGGATGGCCTTCCTTCCCGTTCCCACCGCTGCCTGGCAGCAGCAGGTTCAGCAGGGCTCTCACCCCCTCCCCCCTTCTCTCACCTTCCACCCCCTGATGAGCTCGACCTGCCTGCAGCCACCCTGCTGCCTCACTCAACCTCAGTGCCCACTGCCCACCCTGCCTGACCCTGGCCCGAATCCACTTGCTGCATGGTGCTTGGTGTAGCAGCACTTGCCCACCTCCTGCCCTCGTGCCCTTCTGCCCACCTTCTGCCCACTGACTGGTTTTTAGTTTGATATGTGAAACTCCATCACATGCACATTGTAAAGTCCAAGACCAGACCACGCCAATCAACGCTGTCCACCATGCAGGCCGCCATCGTCCACCACCACACCACCCTCTTCCCCAAACTCTGCTTGTGAACCCACGCCCCTGCCCCTGCCCCCTGCCACATTGTACCTGCGTCCCCTGCCCCATCTACTTTCCCCTAGTGTCTCCCCTGTCTTTCATGGACCTCCATGCAGGCTCCATCCACCTGAGCCAGGCGGCGTACACCTGCCTGCAGCAGCAGCAGCGCACGCACCTCCACGCGCTGCGCTGCCAGCCAGAGCTGCAGGCAGTGGCCCTGGCCCTGGAGCTGGAGCAGGGCAGCCTGCAGGAGGGCTGGGAGCCCACAGGCGGCCTGGAGGTGAAGGGCAAGGTATGTGGGGCAGGGGGTGAGGGGGTGTGGGAGGGGGTGAGGGGGAGGGTGAGGTGAGGGTACATGGGAACACGGCAGGGCACATGGAGGGCAGGGTGTCGGGTGCATTGCAGCTCGGGGGAGCTGTGCCTCCGCTGCCACCACCGATGCTGCCACTGCCACTGTGGCTGCCACCACTGCCGGTGTAGCCGCAAGTGCTGCTGCTGCTGCTGCTGCCGCTGCTGCTGCTGCTGCTGCTGCTGCTGCTGCTGCTGCTGCTGCTGCTGCTGCTGCTGCTGCTGCTGCTGCTGCAACCATCTTGCCATATCCCAGCTGCAGGGCTACATGTATTGGCCAAGAGAGAGATCAGGGCTGCCGTCATCTGCCGTCACCACTGTTGCTGCCCCTGCTGCTGCCGGTGTAGCTGTAAGTGCTGCTGCTGCAGCAACCTGCTCGCCTCCTCCTCTGGCTGCAGGGCCTGATGCAGACCTGGCGCTGGAGGCCACCCAGCCCCGCTGCGCAATGAGCGGGGGCCGCCTCACCCTGTGCCCCTAACTGCCTGCACGGCCCCACGGCCCTGGGCCCACCTCCTTCAGCTGCGCCAGTGCCCTGCAGCCTTGCTTCACAGCTGCAGGCTCAAAGAAGGCCCCCATTAACCAGCCGTTCGTGCAGCCTGACCCCCTTCCCCTCCCACTTTGGGCCCTGGACCACGCATGGGCCAGCCGCATGAGTTGAGGTAGGGGGAGGGTTGGCCCTTACGAGCTAGGTGCAGGGAAGGTCCTGTGACCCTAATCCTAAACCTAACCCTGACCCAGGTGCTGGGGAGGGTCAGCCCAGAGGGGGCTGATGCAGGGGAGAGGGATCCTGGGCTGGCTGGCTGGCTGGCTGGCTGGCTGATTGTCTCCTTGCCCCGCTCCATGACAAGTCAGCACGGGCATCACCCCCTCCCTGCCCTCTGCACAGCTTCACAGGATGGCTTCCCCCCGGCTGACCAGCCTCCATGATGGCCATTCTCACAATGGATGAGCAGGCAATGTGAGGAGGCTGTGTAGCCTGAGCCCATGATGTGGGATGATGTGGAGTGTGAGGATGATGTGGAGGTGCATGGGATGGCCTGTCATAATGGGCAACCTCCCAGATAAGAAGGCAATGTGAGGATGCTGTGTAGCTGCCTGCGTCCATGTGAATACCAGCACTGATGCGACTTACATGTGGGCACATATTGAGGAGCTCCTGTTGCCTGATTAAGCAATGTAGAGTCCTGTCCTGCTCCTGCTCCTGCTCCATTCACTGATGGCCACCTCCCTGCCATTTCACTCTTTCACCCCTCTGTGGATTGCTTGCTGTAGGGTAGGTGGTCACACTCATGCCACACCCCTCAATTAGACGGTTGGGTTAGGTATGCTTGCAAACCCAACCCAGGGCTCTCAGGCCCACACGGGTCAGCGTCACCAGGCGCTGTGCCAAGGCCATGATGCCGCCCTGCGTCTTTAGTGGACACCAACAGGCAGGCCAGGCCTCATTGTTTTCAGATTGAAAAGTGCAAGTGCAGGACAACTTGTCCGATTGGCCTATTGGTGCAAGGACAAAGATAGTGCCGCCCTGCTTCTTTATTGAGCGGGTGGTCTCAGGCGTGCTGAACTTGAACCTAAGTTTGAGCTCGTCGGTTCCATTTGAGCTTGAGCTCCATGTCTCAGGAACATTTAATTCAAACTTATGAGAACGGTGTTTGAACTTATATCAAGTCTGGTGTCATGGGTCTGGTGTGGTCCCTTTGCTGAGATTAGGCAGGGTGTACCTGAACCTGCCACAACTCATCAGCACAACCATTTTCAAGGTACTGCCTGCCTGTTAATGCCGGAGCAGACAAGGATTGTGTAGGAGTGGACAGCAAAGGATGCGAATGGTATACTGAGCACCCTGCCTGCTCATCAGGTCGCAGGCGGTGCTGGGCAAGCTCAGATGCTGCTGCCCAGTGAGCCCAGGGCCCTGTGAAGGGCAGGACAGAGGACTTGGTGGGCGGAGCTGGTGATGGGAGAGGCCCGGAGGCTTGTACTTGATGAGACTGTTGGTTCTTGCCAAGTAGGTCGTGGTGGTAAGAAGGGGAAATGGCGTGCTAGTGGTGGTGTGCTCCCCCTCTTGGGGTAATGATGGCGGCAATACTGGTGATGGTTGTGATGGATGCTGGTGTCTGGTGGTGGTTTTGATGGTGGTGAGTGTGATGAGTGTGACAGCGGTGGTAGGCATGTCAGTGGCATTGATCGTAGTGATGCCTTGCCAGTTCATCAGTACAGCACTGCATCATGAGCCAGGGGCAAAGGGCTATAGGTGTAGGAGTAGGCTTGAGAGCGGATGCAGCAGCAGGGAAAGGTGGAGGGGGAGAGCGAGGAGGAAGATTTCTCCTCACAGCCATGTGCTGCAGAACGGAGTGGTCACTACTGCTGCCAACCGCTGCCATAGTGTTCGAGCGGTATGGTTGGTCAGCCAGGCTACAGGACTTTGTGCTATCATGCAATAAGGGAGAAAACTGCTAAGAGGCCATGGCTGCCGACCCTGTGTCGCAGGGACGAGGGCAGCGGTGGTGTGAGGGCAGGGGCAGCGGACAGGGGCATGGAATGGTTGCATGGACGGTGTTTTTCTGTTTTGCTTTTCTGTGCATTTGTGAATAGGGCAAGAGGAATGTCTAGGACCGAGCATGTGCGTTTGGCTTCAACAGGATGTGCTACACGTGAAGCCACGCGGCCTCGGCCGCGCAGGCGAGCGGCGGGGGGATGCAAGGCTTGCATGGTAAAATGTTTAGCTTGCATGGGATTGCACGGTAGGTCTTCGTTTAAAGTGCTTTACGGAGGACGCATTCTCCATCCATGCGGGACTTCATGTTTGGCCAAAATATTCAAGGTAGTTTGCATGTAAGAAGTACTCACACGCCCCGCTGTAAGTGTGCGCCCGCTGGCCTCCACCTGGACTTGGACTAGCCTGGCCTGGCCTTCTCATGTCCCATGTCAGGCTGTGCCTCCTAGTATGCAGGTGGCGGGTACGCTTAGGACGCCCCTTGGAACTTTGAGCCTTGTCCCCGTTGTTTGTTGCCCAGCATGTGGCAGGTCTGGCAGGTGCGAGGCCTTTGGTAGGAGGTAATTTGCATGTAAGAAGTATTCACACGCCCACTCTTAGCGTGAGCCCGATGAACTCAACCATGTTCAGTATGCGCTAGAGCTTTTAGTGCTAGGCCAAGTGCCAGACCTCTCCCTGTGCAACCCCCCTGGTGCAACCTTAGATGGTGAAAGGTTTAGAAGTTCTAACTGTGCAAATAGCCTAGCTGTACAAACTCTCTACCTTACAGCCATCCGCTTTACTGCTTGCATGGTGACGGCCAAGCTATGCAGTTGCGCACACACTTGACCTCAGTGCCCACTGCCCACCCTGCCTGACCCTGGCTCAATCCGCTCGCTGCATGGTGCTTGGCATAGCAGCACTTGCCCACCTTCCGCCCTCGTGCCCGCCGTGACTGTCTGTTTTTCAGTTTGATATGTGACAGTCCATCACATTTATATAGTAAAGTCCAGGACCAGACCAGGACCAGACCTGTCCACCATGCAGGCCACCATCGTCCACCACCACACCACCCTCTTCCCCAAACTCTGTTTGTGAACCCACGCCCCCTGCCCCTGCCCCCTGCCACGTCGTACCCGCATCCCCTGTCACGTCCCCTAGTGTTTCCCCTAGTGTTCCCCCTAGTGTTTCCCCTAGTGTTTCCCCTAGTGTCTCCCCTGTCTTTCATGGACCTCCATGCAGGCTCCATCCACCTGAGCCAGGCGGCGTACACCTGCCTGCAGCAGCAGCAGCGCACGCACCTCCACGCGCTGCGCTGCCAGCCAGAGCTGCAGGCAGTGGCCCTGGCCCTGGAGCTGGAGCAGGGCAGCCTGCAGGAGGGCTGGGAGCCCACAGGCGGCCTGGAGGTGAAGGGCAAGGTATGTGGGGCAGGGGGTGAGGGGGTGTGGGAAGGGGTGAGGGGGAGGGTGAGGTGAGGGTACATGGGAACACGGCAGGGCACATGGAGGGCAGGCTGTTGCATGGCAGCTTGGGGGGGCTGTGTCTCCACTGCCACCACCGATGCTGCCACTGCCACTGCCACTGTCACTGTTGGTGTAGCCGCAAGTGCTGCTGCTGCTGCTGCTGCTGCCGCTGCTGCTGCCGCCGCCGCCGCCGCCGCCGCCGCCGCTTCTGCTGCAGTAACCAGCCTGCCATACCCGCTGGCGGTGTAAGCGTGAGTGCTGCTGCTGCAGCAACCTGCTCGCCTCCTCCTCTGGGTGCAGGGCCTGATGCAGACCTGGCGCTGGAGGCCACCCAGCCCCGCTGCGCAATGAGCGGGGGCCGCCTCACCCTGTGCCCCTAACTGCCTGCACGGCCCCACGGCCCTGGGCCCACCTCCTTCAGCTGCGCCAGTGCCCTGCAGCCTTGCTTCACAGCTGCAGGCTCAAAGAAGGCCCCAATCAACCTGTTCGTGCAGCCTGACCCCCCCACCCCCTCCCTTGGGACCCTGGACCACGCATGGTCCAGCCGCATGAGTTGAGGTAGGGGGAGGGTTGGCCCTTACGAGCTAGGTGCAGGGAAGGTCCCGTGACCCTAACCCTAACCCTAACCCTGACCTAGGTGCTGGGGAGGTGCCCGGGAGGGTCAGCCCAGAGGGGGCGTATGCAGGGGAGAGGGATCTTGGGCTGGCTGGCTGGCTGGCTGGCTGGCTGGCTGGCTGGCTGGCTGGCTGGCTGGCTGGCTGGCTGGCTGGCTGGCTGGCTGGCTGGCTGGCTGGCTGGCTGGCTGGCTGGCTGGCTGGCTGGCTGGCTGGCTGGCTGGCTGGCTGGCTGGCTGGCTGGCTGGCTGGCTGGCTGGCTGGCTGGCTCTTTGCCCCGATCCATGATGATTCAGCACACGAACCAGCCCCTCCCTGCCCTCTGCACAGCTTCACAGGATGGCCTTCCCCTTGCTGACCAGCCTCCATGATGGCCATGCTCACAATGGATGAGCAGGCAATGTGAGGAGGCTGCGTAGCCTGTGCCCATGATGTGGAGTGATGTGGAGTGATGTGGAGTGATGTAGAGTTTGAGGATGATGTGGAGGTGCATGGGATGGCCTGTCATAATGGGCAACCTCCCAGATAAGAAGGCAATGCGAGGATGCTGTGTAGTTGCCTGCGTCCATGTGAACACCAGCACTGCCGCGACTAACATGTGGGCACATATTGAGAAACTCCTGTTGCCTGATTAAGCAATGTAGAGTCATGTCCTGCTCCTGCTCCTGCTCCTGCTCCATTCACTGATGGCCACTGTTGCGTTAGCGGCTATAGTGTTCTGAGGTATCCATCGTAGATCAGGGCGTAGTCCATCTACCTGGGAATCGGACCCAGCCTCAGAACACCTCACCACTAACACTCTCTCACATGGGAGTAGAGATCTCAGATCCGCATGCTACTTTACTCAGCATGGTCACGTAACATTCCCCCCCACCTGGCTCAGCTGCACTCAGCTGACCACCGTGGTGTTGCCCCGCTCAGGCACATTGTGCCGTCACTCGCGCCCACACTAGCGCTAGGTGTCTGAGTTCCTTTCATGGCCTCCTCACATCAGCCCACCGCCTCAGCCTCCGCCGTACCAGCCTCCAAACCGAGCTTCTGTAGGTAGGCAGTCAACATCTCCTGGCACCCCACCAGCTGTGACCTGGACTCCCACGTGTTGTGCTCGTCCCCATGGCCCTGCCACTTGACCAGGAACTCCAACTGCCTCTTCTTGGGCTTGTCACCCCGCTTGCCTTGGCTCTTGGCCAGCCGGTGATCCACCACCTTCTCCACCTTGTACTCTGGCTCTCCATCTAGCCATTGCAGTGGGGGTGGGCCTGCGTGCCCAGGCACCTGGTCAGAGGCATCGTAGGTCCTGTAAGGCTTCACAAGGGACACATGAAACACGTTATGGATCCGAGACCACTCCTCAGGCAGGTCCAGCTTCACTGCTGCTCTGCCCACCATGTACTCAACTCGGAAGGGACCGACATAGCGTGGCTTCAGCTTCCTGGCACCAGGCTGGCCCACTCTGCCCCGCATGTTTTGTGTGCTCAACAACACCATGTCGCCAGGTTCAAACACCGCGTCACGCCGCTTAGTATCCTGATAGGCCTTCATGCGCTTCTGCGCTCGGGCTAGGCATTGCCTGGCCTGCTCCACCGCCTGCCTCGCATTGGCCACGAACTCGTGCGCCTGCGGCACTCTCTGGGGCAGGTCCAGCAGCTCAGCCACTCGCGGATGGTAGCCGTAGTTTAGGTAGAATGGCGTGCAACGGGTGGACTCCTGCTTGGCATTGTTGATGGCGAACTCGACGAGGGGTAAGTGTTCCGCCCAGTCCTTCTGGTCGGGCCTGATGTAATGCCTTAGCATCTCCTCTATCACCCGGTTCATGCGTTCCGTTTGACCATCGGTCTGGGGGTGGTAAGCACTCGACAGGTCCAGGTCCACATGGAGCAGCGCCGCAAGCTCAACAAAGAACCTGTTGTTGTTCAGGTTAGGTCCCCTGTCGCTCACAATGCTGTCTGGCCAGCCATGTAGGCGAAACACATTGTCGACAAAGAGCTTGGCATATTGTACCGCTGTCATGCGCTCCCAGGCCAAGTGCACCATCTTGGTCAGCCGGTCCACAATCACCAAGATTGAATCATGCTTGGCTGGTCCACTTGCAGGGAGCTTCACAATGAGGTCAAGCGACACGGAGCCCCAAGGCCTCAAGGGGATAGGCAGCGGCTGTAGCTTGCCGGCGGGCTTCTGGGCGCTAGCCTTGTTTAGTTGGCACGAGTGGCAGGTGCGCACGTAGTGCTTGACAGCCTCTGACACACCGTGCCAGTCAAAATAGCGTGTTACTTGCTCAAGGGTCTTTGTCATGCCCAAGTGACCCGCAGACTTGGCATCGTGCATGGTATGTATCACTCTCCTCCTCAGCTTCTCATCATGAGGCACCACCACCTGGCCACGCTCTGTTAGCCACAGCCCCTCCAGCCGGTGTAGCTTTGAGGTAAAGGCAGCCTCGTCAAACCGCTTGTCCGCCCCGTAGGCCTGCTTGACTGCTTGCAGCAGCGTTGTGGGGTCTGACCTGTCACTGGCCTCTTGTTGCTCTGTGTCCTGCCGCAGGGTTTCCCCCCCACCTGGCTGCAGCCCTCTAGGCGTGCCGGCAGCCATGTCAGCAGGCGGGGTCAGCTTGCCAGCCTCATAGGCCCTCTCCCTGGCCACAGCCTGCTCTCTCTCAGCCACCTTGCGGAGCTCAGCTGCTGTGCGGCGGGTGGTGGCAGCCAGCACTGCACCGTCATGTCCAGGCACCAGCAGTAGCACCGGGCAGCTCTCTGTGGCAGGCATGTTTAGCGCCGGGTTGCGGCTGATGGGATCAGCCACATTGTCCGCACCAGGATGGTATCTGATTTCATACTTGTAACGGGACAGCTCCTCCATCCACCGCGTCTGCCGCCTTGACAGGTTTGCTTGCGTTTGAAGGTAGATTAGGGGGTTGTGATCAGTTTGTATTGTAACATCCACAGCTCCATCCAGGTAGCACCTCCATTCCCTCACAGCCCTGACGATGGCTAGCAGCTCCTGGTCTCCTGTAGAGTACCTTGTTTCAGGTGGTGACAGCTTTTTGCTGGTGTAAGCTATGGGTCTGCCTTCTTGCAGCAGCACTGCTCCAGTGCCCACCAGCGACGCGTCAGTGCACACCACAAAGGGCTTTGTGAAGTCAGGCAGTGCCAACACAGGAGCAGAGCACAGGGCGTCTTTCAGGCCATTAAATGCTTTCAAATGTGCCCCCCCGAACTTTTGCCAGTCGAACTGTGCCGCAGCCGTCTTGCTGGTCAGGTCGGTCAGCGGCGCAGCGATAGCGCTGAAGTTGGGAATGAAGCGCCGAAAATAGTTCGCCAACCCCAAAAAGGCCTGCAGATCCTTCAGGTTGCGCGGAACGTGCCACTCCCGGACCACTTTCACTTTTGCTGGGTCGACAGCAATGCCATGTTCGCCCACAATATGGCCGAGGAACGCCAGCTCTGTTTTGTTGAACTCGCATTTGGAGCGTTTGGCGTAGAGCTTGTGTTGTCTCATGAGCTCCAGCACCTCTTTCAGATGTCGCACATGCTCCTCAGCAGTATTGCTCATGACCAGGATGTCATCAATGTAAACCAGCACAGACTTGTTGATCAGAGGTCGAAACACGTTGTTCATGACTCGTTGGAAGGTAGCAGGAGCGTTTGTAAGCCCGAAGCACAGCACTTTAAACTGGAACTGCCCCATGGGCGTCAGGAATGCTGTCTTGGGCCGGTCCGCCTCTGTGATCCTGATTTGATGGTACCCGGATTGGAGATCAAGGGAGCTAAACACTTTCTTGCCAGCCAACTTGTCAAAGAGGTCATCAATCCTCGGCAGGGGATATCTGTCTTTCACCGTCAGTTTGTTTAGTGCTCTGTAGTCAATGCACATCCTCAACGACCCGTCCTTCTTCTCCACAAACAGCACAGGGGCTCCATAGGGGCTACCGCTGGGCTCTATCAGCCCCCTGGCTTGCAGCTCTGACACCTGTCTCTTGACCTCAGCCTCCTCCCTGGGGCTCAGCTTGTAAGGCCGCTTGTATGGTGGCGGAGCATCAGACTCCATCCTGATGGTGTGCCCTACACCCCTGTCTGGGGGCAGACCTGGCGGCATGTCCTGGAACACATCAGAGTACTCATCTAGCACAGCCTGCAGCTCTGCATCTGTGACCAGCTCAGGTCTATCCTTTCCACTGCTCTCCTTGCAGCCTGCCACTGCAGCAGCCAGGCTCCCCTTGTGCCAGCCCTCTGTGTCACTTTCACTGCCAGGCTGCACCAATAGCAGCAAGCTGCGGCATCCCTTGCGAAGCAGCCTCGCCGTCTGTCCCACGCTGAGCGGTTCCGCTGGCTCGACTAGCCCTCCTGAGGCTACGGCAGCCTGAGCTACGGCTTCAAAAGATGGCAGGTGTTTCGAGCGAAGTGCCAGCAGGTTCACCGGTTTGCCCTCAGGCGACAATAACGTGCACACCCCGTGCTTCGGTTTCATCACCACGTCGTTGGCGAACAGCCAGTCCGATCCCAGGATTAAGTCGACACCCTCAATTACTCTGGGCATGACTCTGGCCATTACGATGGTCTTGCTCTTCTGAATCTCCAGCAGGCCTGTCCTCTTCTCATTCAGCACCACACGCTCATTGTTGGCAGTCAATACTGGTGTTGGCCTCATGGCTTCCTTTTCCAACGTAGCATCAGATGGGTCTATCTTGTGCTTTTGCAGCCACTGGTCACTGATGATGCTGAAGGTAGCGCCAGTGTCCATCATAATCCGGCATGGCCTGCCTCCAAAGCGGCCCACATACATGAAGGGTAGCTGTAGCGTTTCAGCCTTGTCACTGAGAGTCCCCGTCGGTGCGGTAGCCAAGATGAGCTTCTTACATGTTGACCTCTCATCAAACACAGGTATAGGCTCATACAAAGGCGGTCCTGGCAGGTCTGCACCTCGTTCCCACCAGGCAAAGCCCTATTGATCATCATTGTGAGCCCCACGGCTACCACGGTGCTGTTGCTTGTTGGCACAGTCTTTGGCGTAGTGTCCTCGCCCTCCACACTCGTAGCACACGTCACTGGGCTGGTTGGGCCCCTTGTGTCTCTTACGGTCACGGTCACGGTCACGGTCGTCTGCGAACGACACATGGCGTGCGTCCCGGCTTGGACTGCGGCCTCTGTTGTGCCCGCGACCCTCATCACGACGCCGCAGGTCCGCTGGCTGGAACCGGTCCAGTCGCTCATTCAAACGACCCTGCAAGGTACGCCCACCATCAGCAGAACGGCTTCGTGAGCGCCCATTGCTCCTTCCACTGAAGCTGCGCCCTCGCCCCGCAAACACGGCCACTCCGGGCCCTCCATCAAACCCATCGTCGTCAGGCAGGGATGAAGCCAATGGTGCAGTGACAGCACGCACAGAAGTTTTGGCAGCTCGCGCAGCAACATCACGCCCACGTGCAAAAGCAAGCAGCGCATCCAGCGACTCCCATCGCTTCCCATCGGGCATAGTCGCACACTCTCGCTTCAGCTCAGGTTTCAGGCCAGCGATGAAGTACATACACAGGAGGTCCTGGGGCAAACGATGCAAGCGCATGGACATCAGCGAAAACTGCAGACAGTAACTCATCAACTCCGCTCCCTTCTGGTGATACTCCCGATCCACCAGCTTCTGCATCAGATCCGCCTCATTATTCTGATTGGTGCACCCAGTGGCCCTCCTAAGCCACGCTTCTAGCTCCGCATCAGTAAGATCTTTGCCTTGCTGCCTGTAGCTGCTCACCAGCTGTACCACGGCGGCCTTCAGGTCTCCGCTCAGCGCCTGCAGCACTCCCGCCACCAGTGGCTGCTGCGTTGCACGGCACCATTGACCCACAAGCCAGAAATAAGACTCAAAGTCCCTATTCCGCAGCACATCATCAATCTTCCAAGCCTCAGGCAGGCTCACGTTCGTTCTGACCACATGCTGTGCCGCTGGTGCTCCTGGCAGCGACCGACCACTTGCCTCTCCCAGGCCAGCTCCGCCAAGGTTTGCAAGCGCTCCATGCTGGCTTGCACCACCCCCGGCCGCGCTTCCAGAATGTGCCTCTCGGCGCTCACCCTCCTCGCGCCCATTGCTCCCTGGGCCGCCACTACGCTTCTCACGATCGCGGGAATCTCGCAACTCCCGCTCCTTTGCGGCCAACTGCGCTTGCAAGGCCTCCACAGTCCTCTGCAAATCTTCCGGGCTTCTACCCACTTCCATTGCCGCTCTCGCAGAATCAACCTCCGCCGACGGGTTCATCGTTAACTCTGTACCGCACACGGGTACCCAGGCTCACTGGCCCTTGCTCACAGCCACACACAGCCGACGCTTCTCAGCGCTTTACCCGCGAGCTTAGCACACAACTCCTCCGCTTCCTTCCACAGTCGGCGCACTACACCCAGCTCCAACCGTTGCTCAGGCGAGTGCGGAAACTCCACTGCGCTTCCACAAGCCAACCAGTACCCACGGACGTCCTCTGTCGCTAAGCTCGGGCAAAACCGCGCTAAACTGACCCAGTCGGGCTCGGAGGCACCGGCCGGAACCACTGTTGCGTTAGCGGCTATAGTGTTCTGAGGTATCCATCGTAGATCAGGGCGTAGTCCATCTACCTGGGAATCGGACCCAGCCTCAGAACACCTCACCACTAACACTCTCTCACATGGGAGTAGAGATCTCAGATCCGCATGCTACTTTACTCAGCATGGTCACGTAACAGCCACCTCCCTGCCATCTCATTCTTTCACCCCGCTGTGGTTTGCTTGCTGTAGGGTAGGTGGTCACACTCATGTCACACCCTCACTTAGTCGGTTGGGTTAGGTATGCTTGCAAACCCAACCCAGGGCTCTCAGGCCCACACGGGTCAGCGTCACCAGGCGCGCTGCCAAGGCCATGATGCCGCCCTGCGTCTTTAGTGGACACCAACAGGCAGGCCAGGCCTCATTGTTTTCAGATTGAAAAGTGCAAGTGCAGGACAACTTGTCCGATTGGCCTATTGGTGCAAGGACAAAGATAGTGCCGCCCTGCTTCTTTATTGAGCCGGGTGGTCTCAGGCGTGCTGAACTTGAACCACGCGTTAGCATGACAATTCGGACAATTTTGCCAGTCACTCCCGGCGTATTTTAAGGCGCGTTAGCGGAGGTTAGCAGCCGCACATGAATGCGTACAGCACACAAAAGAGCGGCCGAAGGGGAGACCGGCGACCCAGCACCCAGTTCGGATGAGGAGCAACAGCAACACTTCAGCGGCAAGCGGATTGCAGTAGCCGCAGAAGTCTTTGACGCAGTGGCTCAGCTTGACGATGGCCTGAGGGACAAAAGCAAACGTAGCTACGTAACGCAGCTGAAGCACTACGTGGTGGGTTGTGTTGGAATTGCACATCCGTGTGCTGACAGCTGACCGCATTGACTTCACTTCTTGACTGCAGCGATGGTGCGAGAGCCAAGAACCCAGATGCGATGACCAGGACATCGGAAACAGCGCGACTCTGTACTACATATACGTCGTGAAGCTCCATGGACTCATCAAGAGGCTCAGATGCAAGCCACACCCTACACCAGCAGAAGAGCAGGAGCTGGACCAGCTGGAAACAGGGCCTGGATCAGCCCATCTCGTGGGTGTATGCTAGCTTGTTGCACAGCACCCATACACATTTGTGCTCTAAGGTGCTTGTGCTTCAAAGTGTGTGGCGTGCTATGTTGTTTCATATGCATGCAGAAGGTGTCAGCATTGAAGCAGTTCAGTGTTGGTATCATCAACCATGTATGTTTGCATGCAGTGACTTAAGCCGGCTGGACACAAGTGACACCCTTTTGACAGCTGAGGACATGCATGTGATGATGAGCAAGAGCCTTCCTGTGAAGACAACCTCGGCTGCAGTGGTCAGGTAACATCAACCATGTATGTTTGCATACGTATAGGCTCAATGTTGCCATGTTCTCTGCCCTCGCATGCAGATTCTTGTCCCTCCTGCTTTGGTCCGGCGTAGCAAGGGGGGACAGTGCCAGGCAATGCAAGGTACGAGATGCAAGAGTGTCACTCTGCAGCCACACCTGCAATTCACACCCTCCTCGCTTCCCATCTTGCAGCTGCATGGCATCTCCGCCAAGCTGGTCACGTCAATAGGCCCCTCGGCTTGCGTGAGGTTCGTCATGAGCTACAGATCTGGAAAGACCACCGTTGTGAGATGGTTGCCGATCAGCATAGTCAAGCACCATAACATATCAACATATCATAGCATCACAACAACATTCACGTGTGCGGTGCTTTGCAGGCAGGCAGCCTGGACCACATCAGCTTTGTGCGCCACTTCGACATCTGCATGTGCCCCGCGCATGCCTTGGGCGTGTACTTCTTCCAGAGGTTCTCAGTTGCACAAGAGACGCTCTGCCCAGATAACAGCAACAGCTTCCTTCAGGTCCCTCTGATCTCAGGCCACCAGTGCTTGCAATCTATGCAGTATGATGCCATGAACACTGCTTTGCGGCGTTTGTTCAAGGAGCATGGCTACGATCCTTCTTCCATCACCCATGCCTTTCGAAAGGGTGGAGCTGTGGAGCTGGCTCAAGCAGGGTGAGTGTGATGTGAGCCTTGCCTCTTGCAGCTGTACATCATGGGTGATGTGAGTGTACCTGCTCCTGCCCCTGCTGCTGCCCCTGCCTCCATTGCCACAGTTGCTCAGCCTGCTGCTCTACAGGGTGGACAGTGGGCAGCTCAGATCCCATTGCAACTGGGGTAAACTGGACGTGGCAGAGTCACACTACCTCAGTACAGCAGCGTGCATGGAGCCTGTTATGGCCATGGGGGGCTGGGACTACACCCTCCAGAATCGGAAGAGCGCATTCTGGCACCCCAGGTGTGCCACTGGCTACTTGCACATGCACAGCCTCTGATTGCCAGCCACCAAGGGCCTGCACTGATGCATGCAAAGCCTTGGCCCTGGCACTGGTTGCGGCTGCATGGTGGGCATGCTATTCGTCTGCAAGGAGAGCATCTCTATCTATGTCTGCCCATATAGGTTTGAGATCTTCATGACATACGCGTGGCTGCTCATTGCAGCAAAGCATATCTTCAGCTCTTTGCCAGAGCTGCAGCAGGCAGCAGCCAAGTTAGTGCCCAGCCAGCCACCCAAGAAACAGGCAAACAAGCAGGCAGGGTTTGCCAAGAAGCTCAAGGCTTGCTATGAGACAGTGTCAGAAGCCATCCTTGCCATCACTGAAGTCCTGTGCCAAGACTCGATATGGCTACACCTAACCAACCCAGAAGTTAGCTCGCAACACCGGCTGTGCCAGCACATGATGCACTGCAGCGGCTATCAGGAGGTGTTGGCATTTGCAGCGAAGCAATTGTTGCACGGCGAGCTGTTGCGTCGACGACCTCGTGGGCCCATGGAGATCCTTAATGACCTCTACAACCTGCAAACAGCAGCAGCAGCAGGGGCAGCAGCAGCAGCAGCGGCAGCGACAGCAGGACCAGGCCCTGGTCCAAGCCTGCAGGGTCACAGGCAGGCAGGGGCAGCAGCAGCAGGGCTGCAGAGCCCTGGCGCAGGCACCGGCTCTGGCCTGCAGGGTCACAGGCAGGCAGGGGCTGCTGCAGCAGGCTTGCAGAGCCCTGGCCTTGGCACTGGCCCAGGCCTAGACCCTGGCCTAGGCCTGCAGGGTCACTGGCTGGCAGGGGCAGCAGCAGCAGGGCAGCAGAGCTCAGGCCCAGGCCCTGGCCCAGGCCTGGAGGGTCACTGCCTGGCAGAAGCAGCAGCAGCAGGGCTGCAGAGCCCTTGCCCTAGCAAGCCATGTTATCCGTACACTGTAGAGGCCCTCTAGAAGCAAGCGACTGTGGTAGAGGCCTTGAAACTCTGGGAGGAGGGAAGGGCAGGTCAGCGGCCTTTGAGGGAGTTAGAGAAAGATGTCAGCTGGCGGAAAGGCAACAAGGCTTTGGCAAAGCGAGTTTGTGACGTGAAGCAACTAGTCAAGCTAATTGAATGGTACATAAAGACACAGTGCCCAGGGGCAAAGAGAAGGGACGAGGCACTGTCGCAGTTGCTTCAAGAAACGAAGGGAAAACAAGCATGGAGCAGCCAGCTCAAGTGGCTACAAACAGAGGCAGCTGGCAAGGGAGCTGGGCTGCCCCCTGCCACCTCCCCCCAGGCCCTGGCAGCTGCTGGCAGGGGAGTTGGGCTGCCCCCTGCCACCTCCCCCCAGGCCATGGCAGCTGCTGGCAGGGGGGCAGCCTGGTCACCTGCCACCTCCCCCCAGGCCATGGCAGCTGCTGGCAGGGGAGCTGGGCTGCCCCCTGCCACCTCCCCCCAACCCATGGCAGCTGCTGGCAGGGGAGCTGGGCTGCCCCCTACCACCTCCCCCCAGGCCATGGCAGTTGCTGGCAGGGGAGCTGGGCTGCCCCATGCCACCTCCCCCCAAGCCATGGCAGCTGCTGGCAGGGGAGCTGGGCTGCCCCCTGCCACCTCCCCCCAGGCCATGGCAGCTGCTGGCAGGGGAGCTGGGCTGCCCCCTGCCACCTCCCCCCAGGCCATGGCAACTGCTGGCAGGGGGGCAGCCTGGTCACCTGCCACCTCCCCCCAGGCCCTGGCAGCTGCTGGCAGGGGAGCTGGGCTGCCCCCTGCCACCTCCCCCCAGGCCATGGCAGCTGCTGGCAGGGGGGCAGCCTGGTCACCTGCCACCTCCCCCCAGGCCCTGGCAGCTGCTGGCAGGGGAGCTGGGCTGCCCCCTGCCACCTCCCCCCAGGCCATGGCAGCTGCTGGCAGGGGAGCTGGGCTGCCCCCTGCCACCTCCCCCCAGGCCCTGGCAGCTGCTGGCAGGGGAGCTGGGCTGCCCCCTGCCACCTCCCCCCAGGCCCTGGCAGCTGCTGGCAGGGGGGCAGCCTGGTCACCTGCCACCTCCCCCCAGGCCCTGGCAGCTGCTGGCAGGGGGGCAGCCTGGTCACCTGCCACCCCCCCTCAGGCTCTGACAGCTGCTGGAAGTGGGGCAAGAGCTTCTCCCATTACAACAGAGGACATTGTGACAGCCTTTCTCAGCCTTGGTGCCAGAAACCCGAGCCATGGCGTCTTGAACAGCTGCAATGTGTTTGCCAGCATAGCAGGAGCCCACAAAAAGCATGCCATGCAGCAGTCCATGACTGCATGGGGCCAGCTACCCAAGGCCACCAAGGACCTCTACAAGCAGGCTGCAAAGCATATTAATGATGTGCAAGGCAGGGTCCGCAAGGCCACACGTGTGGCTAGCAAGAAATAGAACTGAGTGGCCTAGCCTTTGTTCATGCTCTTGCTTCGTTGTGAACAAAAGTTGTAAACAAAAGCTCTTCTTCCTCGGAAGAAGAAAACTACTCCGGTACAAACCGGCGTGCATTAAGGGAGGAGCTTCCGCCTGTGGCGCGGCCTGCTCCCACCTCCAAACGTTGGACACAGGCTGGACATGTCCCCATCAAGCTGCCCTAGCTGTAGCCACAGACCACAGCTAGCACCCAAGGCAAACAAAGAGGCATGAGAGGAGCAAAGACTAGTGCACTCGGCAGCTGGCCTTATCTCTTCTCCTCGTTGACGAGAGCAATTCCAGCCTTGTCCGCCGGATGTCGCACTAAAAGCTGAAGTTAAGGCTCCAAAAGTCCAAACTTCAGCTGTCAGCCAACGTTCCGCGTTGAGGTAGCTCTGCTCCCTCCTTGACGACGCCAGCAACTCCACAACAGCTCGATGACCCGCAGCGGTCGTGTGCGGCACCCGGACCTCATTTGTATTCCGCTGGACAAAGCGGTGCCCGTTCAAGCCTGGGAAGGCTGTCCCGTTGCATCCCGATTTATATACCGCTGGGTGCGGTGGTGAGGTAGCTTAGCCAATCCGTGCGACCGAAGTCAACGCGGATTGTTACCAGGGCCACCGCGTGGAGGTGCCTCACCGCCAGCCCCCTTCTTCCTCGTCTAATCCATCCATTTAATGGTGCCCCACCACCACCACCACCACCACATGCCGGGAGAACATGCCCCCACACACACACAACACATGCTAGGAGTACCTGCCCCCCCCACACACACGTGCCTGGAACACCCCCACCACCCCCACCACATGCCAGGAGCACCTGCCCCACCACCAGCATCACCACATGCCAGGTGCATCCCCCCCCCCCACACCATCCTTACCACATGCCAAGAGCACCTCCCCCCCCCCCCCCACCACATGCCAAGAGCACCTGCCCCACCACCACCATCACTAGCACATGCCAAGAGCACCTGCCCCACCACCACCATCACTAGCACATGCCAAGAGCACCTCCCCCCCCCCACCACCACCATATGCTAGGAGCACCTGCCCCCCCCCCACCACCACCATATGCTAGGAGCACCTGCCCCACCACCACCATCACTACCACATGCCAAGAGCACCTGCCCCACCACCACCATCACTAGCACATGCCAAGAGCACCTCCCCCCCCCCCCCACCACATGCCAAGAGCACCTGCCCCACCACCACCATCACTAGCACATGCCAAGAGCACCTGCCCCACCACCACCATCACTAGCACATGCCAAGAGCACCTCCCCCCCCCCACCACCACCATATGCTAGGAGCACCTGCCCCCCCCCCACCACCACCATATGCTAGGAGCACCTGCCCCACCACCACCATCACTACCACATGCCAAGAGCACCTGCCCCACCACCACCATCACTAGCACATGCCAAGAGCACCTCCCCCCCCCCCCCCCCCCACCATATGCTAGGAGCACCCGCCCCACCACCACCATCACTACCACATGCCAAGAGCACCTGCCCCACCACCACCATCACTAGCACATGCCAAGAGCACCTCCCCCCCCCCACCACCACCATATGCTAGGAGCACCTGCCCCCCCACCACCATCACTACCACATGCCAAGAGCACCTGCCCCACCACCACCACCACATGCCAGGAGCACATGCCCCACCACCAGGTAACATGCACCAGCACCACTGTATAAGTGCTATGCAGGAGTTGCGCATCCACATACACTGTGCAGCAAGCAACTGTACATGTATGACTGAACAATCTATGCCTTGGTGCTTGGGGCTGAATGTCACGGGGTTGTGGACTTGTCCTCCTAGACTTGGGGCACTTGACGCACTATTTGCACCTATAGAGACGAGTATGCTTTCTGCTCTGTGCGTGGGTGCAACGGGTGACAGCTCTATGCGTGCGCTTAGAACGAGCTGCTGCACGGTTCCTGAGTTTTGTTCACGGTCGGGGTTACAGTTTAGGTCCGCGTCGCAACGACCCACATCGCAACATTCGACTCAACACTCGATTCGAAACAAGGTAATCACTAAGGAACACCAAGGAACTACGTTGCTTGGCTCCAACCACCAACCACCAGCTGTCACGCCCAGTCCAGACGGCCCAGACGGTCACAGGTGTTTTCGCCCACATGACTAGGTGCGCCAGCGCGGGGCAGCGGCGATGGCAGCTCGGTAGACGCGCCAAGGCCACTCGGATCGGGGTCCGGCCCAGTCGAGGTCACCCCATGACCCATGGTCCGAGCGGCCGGACTAACCTAAGTGGTCACCCCCGCCATTGGCTGCACCCCTGATAAAGTCCGACCGGTCTTTAAGAGTTTTACAGCGATTTTTGTGCAGGGCGGTGCAGCTCATCAAAGCGAAGCTAGCGGGCTGCTCGGGCTGATGTGCACCTGTGCCGGGGCGGGCGGGGGTGCTGAGAGATTAGGTCGCGTTGTGTTGGGCATAGCCTACTTAGTGGGGCTGTGATCAGAGAACAGCTATCGCGCTCAGCGGCCCAGCTTTTCAAATGTTTGAATTTTCGTCGGGCGCAGTACCCCCCCCTGACATGTGTTCTAGTGCTAGTGCTAGTGCTGGTGACATGTTGAGAGTGGTGGCATGGCTTGTAGCCTGTCCCTGCACCCGAACAGCGTGCACCTCGTGTAACGTCAAATACCTTTAATATTGCACTTTTTCCGGCTGCCATAACTGTCCAACGAGGACGTCATGGAAAACAGAAACGCGTTATCTTGATGTGTGGGCCGTTTCATGTGTGGGGGGTGATACTCATATCAGCTCAGTTTCTGCATCATTTTTACTAATTCTAGCTGCGTTTGGCTGCAAAAGAACCACAAACACCGATGTGGAGACCACCTTGACATTGCTGTCACATGTGGACTGAACCCGTGTGGAAGAATGCGGTTTAAAGCGCTGTTGCATGCTGGTTTAAAAATTAGTTTGGATGCGCCGTTCACGCCGCGCTGGGTCCAAGCTGCCTACAGCGGTTGCTAAGAGTGTCTGCGTGGCGCCAAAACACGTCGCGTGTTGGGGGCCAGCCACCCGGCAAACCGCTGGGGCTGGCCGCACTCTAGTCAAGCCATAAGCAGCTCATCGCACGATTCGGCGGCCTCATCCGTGCAAAAATGAGAAAGTTTTTATCTCTTGAGACTGTGCTGTCAAGATTGTGCAGGGATGGGGCTGGTTGAGGGTGCCACCGACGAAGCTACAGAGGGATTGTAGCCGAGTGAGATTACCCACGGGTGGAACCCTGCTCCATGTTGATTTAGAGGAGTAGCTGCTATTCGAATTCCTAGGACATAGCTGAATGTGCCAGGCACCCGGTGTATCTTCCAGTAACAACTCCTAGCCCACAGACACGTTCACGGCGATCACTATCTCAGTTAAACAAGTTTTTTGTGCCCCCGCTGAAGTTCTCCAAGTCAGACCCTCCCAACTCTGATAATGGCTTTTACACAACCTTGTCATGCATGTCCCGGTGCCGAAACGTGTGCGATTGGCGTAGCACCGTGCGGCATGCGATGACCGCTTAGTCCGCTATACGCCCGTTATGCCAGGACCCCCGTAAACGAAATAAATGCGCCCACCAATCAGCCGGTCGCTCTCACCACATCGCGCAGCGCAAGTCAGCTATGGGAGTGCTTCGCAATATCGTGGTTGCCTCCTAACGCTCTAAAGGCAAGTACAGCCGGCGCTTGTGATTCCTCCCGGCTCAATCAACCCGACAGTGTTTCCTGGATGTAGACGCGCACCTCGTTCTACTTCTGTGGAGGCTTACTCGTTGATGGTCCTAAAGCTAGATATACCTTTCATTTCAAGGTAAACACTGACTGTGCAAGCATGTGGCGCCTACACCAAGCTTGCTATGTTGCTGATGATGAGTGTGTCGTATGAAGCAGAATGACCCGCCCTTACTACCGCTCCCAATGTAGACAAGGCATAGGTAACCAGGAAGTTATCCACTTCGTGCATAGCTACCCCCAACAACACCTTGTTGCAGGAGCCCTCTTACCCAATCTCAAGCGACACCACCACCACCACCACCACCACCACCACTACCACCACCTCCTAGCCTACTACCACCACCCACCCTTTTCAAGAGAGTTGGGAGGGTCTGACTCCAAGCAACGGTCAGTGTTGGCTGCCATGATAAGACCCCATGCATACCAGGCAGACAACAGCCCACAGCAAGCGTCCGCAACGTGCATGTGGGCATGCGCATGGTAAGGATGAGGACACTAGCCGTTGGGAGGGGACGCTTCTTGCGCAGACGCCTGAGCAGCTACCTTGCAATACTGCAATGAGATGTATTTGATGTCTTTGTGCCACCGTGTGTGTGTTACCTCGGCGCTGATCCGCCAGGTGCGTCTCATGTTTGTCGATGCTGCGCCTGCAGTGCTGCCATGCATCTGGCCTCGGCCTTCTTTGCAATGTGGGCCGTATACAGTGCCACGTCCGAAAGCAAAGTGGACAACGCGCCGCACGCCGACGGCGGACTGGCCGCCACGGACGCGCCAAGCACCACAGCAACGACCGCCAACGCGTCGCAAGGATGCAGCGGAGAGAATGGCAGACCCCCAGAACGTTTGACGTAACAGGCCCTAGGTCCGCGACGAGAGCAGGGAGAATGGCTTGGTAGGTCAGCTAGGTTCATCGTCGTAGGTCTGCGGTAGGTTGGAGGTAGGTTGAACCTTCAGCCTAGATTGAATTCATATCCTGCCCCCTGGACCCCCCAAACCCAGCTAACCTAGCCAACCTAGCTGACCTAGCCGACCTAGCCTAGTTTGAATTCATATCCTGCCCCCTGAACCCCCTAACCCAGCTAACCTAGCCAACCTAGCTGACCTAGCTGACCTAGCCTAGTTTGAATTCATAGCCTGCCCCCTGGACCCCCCAAACCCAGCTAACCTAGCCAACCTAGCTGACCTAGCCGACCTAGCCTAGATTGAATTCGTATCCTGCCCCCTGGACCCCCCAAACCCAGCTAACCTAGCCAACCTAGCTGACCTAGCCGACCTAGCCTAGTTTGAATTCATATCCTGCCCCCTGGACCCCCCAAACCCAGCTAACCTAGCCAACCTAGCTGACCTAGCCGACCTAGCCTAGTTTGAATTCATATCCTGCCCCCTGGACCCCCCAAACCCAGCTAACCTAGCCAACCTAGCTGACCTAGCTGACCTAGCCTAGTTTGAATTCATAGCCTGCCCCCTTGCCCCCCCCAAACCCAGCTAACCTAGCCAACCTAGCTGACCTAGCTGACCTAGCCTAGTTTGAATTCATATCCTGCCCCCTGGACCCCCCAAACCCAGCTAACCTAGCCAACCTAGCTGACCTAGCTGACCTAGCCTAGTTTGAATTCATATCCTGCCCCCTGGACCCCCCAAACCCAGCTAACCTAGCCAACCTAGCTGACCTAGCCGACCTAGCCTAGTTTGAATTCATATCCTGCCCCCTGAACCCCCTAACCCAGCTAACCTAGCCAACCTAGCTGACCTAGCTGACCTAGCCTAGTTTGAATTCATAGCCTGCCCCCTGGACCCCCCAAACCCAGCTAACCTAGCCAACCTAGCTGACCTAGCCGACCTAGCCTAGATTGAATTCGTATCCTGCCCCCTGGACCCCCCAAACCCAGCTAACCTAGCCAACCTAGCTGACCTAGCCGACCTAGCCTAGTTTGAATTCATATCCTGCCCCCTGGACCCCCCAAACCCAGCTAACCTAGCCAACCTAGCTGACCTAGCCGACCTAGCCTAGTTTGGATTCATATCCTGCCCCCTGGACCCCCCAAACCCAGCTAACCTAGCCAACCTAGCTGACCTAGCTGACCTAGCCTAGTTTGAATTCATAGCCTGCCCCCTTGCCCCCCCCAAACCCAGCTAACCTAGCCAACCTAGCTGACCTAGCTGACCTAGCCTAGTTTGAATTCATATCCTGCCCCCTGGACCCCCCAAACCCAGCTAACCTAGCCAACCTAGCTGACCTAGCTGACCTAGCCTAATTTGAATTACTTTTAACCCTAGGTGGCAGGGAGAACAAACTCTAACCCTAACCCTAACCCTAACCCTAACCCTAACCCTAACCCTAACCCTAACCCTAACCCTAACCCTCACCCTAACCCCCTACCTATACCCCTACCCCTACCTAACCTAACCCTACCCTTAACCCCTACCCCTACCCCTACCCTAACCCTAACCCTAACCCTAACCCCCAAGCCCAAACCTGCTGCCCCTGCTGCTGCTGCTGCCGCTGCTGCCCCTGCTGCTGCTGCCGCTGCTGCCCATGCTGCTGTTGCTGCTGCAGCTCCTGCTGCTGCTGCTGCCCCTGCTGCTGCTGCTGCTGATGCCCCTGCTGCTGCTGCTGCTGCTGCCCCTGCTGCTGCTGCTGCTGCTGCTGCCCCTGCTGCTGCTGCCCCTGCTGCTGCTACCGCTGTTGCTGCCCCTTCTGCTGCTGCTGCTGCCCCTGCTGCTGCTGCTGCTGCTGATGCCCCTGATGCTGCTGCTGATGCCCCTGCTGCCGCTGCTGCCCCTGCTGCTGTTGCTGCTGCAGCTCCTGCTGCTGCTACACCCTGCTGCCGCCCCTGCTGCTGCTGCTGCTGCAGCTGCTGCCCCTGCTGCTGCTGCTGCTGCTGCTGCCCCTGATGCTGCTGCCCCTGCTGCTGCTGCCCCTGCTACTACTGTTGCTGCCCTTGCTGCTGCTGCTGCTGCTGCTTCACCTGCTGCTACTGCCCCTGCTGCTGCTGCACCAGCTGCCGCCCCTGCTGCTGCTGCTACCCCCTGCTGCGTCCCCTGCTGCTGCTGCTGCCCCTGCTGCTGCTGCTGCCCCTGCTGCTGCTGCTGCCCCTGCTGCTGCTGCTGCTGCTGCTGCTGCTCCTGCTGCAGCTCCTGCTGCTGCTGATGCCCCTGCTGCTGCTGCTGCTGATGCCCCTGATGCTGCTGCTGCTGCCCCTGCTTCTGCTGCTGCTGCTGCCCCTGCTGCTGCTGCCCCTTCTGCTGCTACTGCTGTTGCTGCCCCTTCTGCTGCTGCTGCCCCTGCTGCTGCTACACCCTGCTGCCGCCCCTGCTGCTGCTGCTGCTGCCCCTGCTGCCCCTGCTGCTGCTGCCCCTGCTGCTGCTACACCCTGCTGCCGCCCCTGCTGCTGCTGCTGCTGCTGCTGCTGCAGCTCCTGCTGCTGCTGCTGCCCCTGCTGCTGCTGCTGCTGTTGCCCCTGCTGCTGCTACACCCTGCTGCCGCCCCTGCTGCTGCTGCTGCTGCTGCTGCTGTCCCTGCTGCTGCTGCTGCTGCTGCTGCTGCTGCTGCTGCTGCTGCTGCCCCTGCTGCTGCTGCCCCTGCTGCTGCTACCCCTGCTGCTGCTACTGCTGTTGCTGCCCCTTCTGCTGCTGCTGCTGCCCCTGCTGCTGCTGCCGCTGCTGCCCCTGCTGCTGTTGCTGCTGCAGCTCCTGCTGCTGCTGCTGCCCCTGCTGCTGCTGCCGCTGCTGCCCCTGCTGCTGTTGCTGCTGCAGCTCCTGCTGCTGCTGCTGCTGCCCCTGCTGCTGCTGCTGCGGCGGCGGCGGCCCCTGCTGCTGCTGCCCCTGCTGCTGCTGCCCCTGCTGCTGCACCAGCTGCCGCCCCTGCTGCTGCTGCTACCCCCTGCTGCTGCCCCTGCTGCTGCTGCTACCCCCTGCTGTTGCCCCTGCTGCTGCTGCCCGTTCTGCTCCTGCTGCTGCTGCTGCTGCTGCTGCTGCTGCCCCTGCTGCTGCTGCCCCTGCTGCTGCTGCCCCTGCTACTACTGTTGCTGCCCTTGCTGCTGCTGCTGCTGCTGCTGCTTCACCTGCTGCTGCTGCCCCTGCTGCTGCACCAGCTGCCGCCCCTGCTGCTGCATCAGCTGCCGCCCCTGCTGCTGCTGCTACCCCCTGCTGCTGCCCCTGCTGCTGCTGCTGCCCCTGCTGCTGCTGAGCCTACTGCTGCTGCCCCTGCTGCTGCTGCTGCCCCTGCTGCTGCTGCTGCTGCTGCTGCTGCCCCTGCTGCTGCTGCTGCTGCTGCTGCTCCTGCTGCTGCTGCTGCCCCTGCTGCTGCCCCTGCTGCTGCTGCTGCCGCTAATGCCCCTGCTCCTGCTGCTGCTGCTCCTGCTGCTGCTGCTGCTACACCCTGCTGCTGCTGCTACCCCCTGCTGCTGCCCATGCTGCTGCTGCCCCTACTGCTCCTGCTGCTGCTGCTGCTGCCCCTGCTGCTTCTGCTGCTGCCCCTGCTGCTCAAGTTGCTGCTGTCCCTGCTGCTGCTGCTGCTGCCCTTGCTGATGTTGTTGCTGCCGCCGCTGCCGCTGTCGCTGTTGCTGTTGCTCCTGCCGCTGATACCACTGCAATTGTTGTTGCCGCTGCTGGCATTGCAGGCAGGAGGTGGTACCAGGCAAGGTCGTAAATTCAAGTACAGCATGTGCGGGCTACGCGTTGGGGGCAAGGACGGCTGTCTGACCGCTGGCTGCTGTTGGTCTATGTGCCCAGATGGCTACTTGTTTCCAGGGTTTGAGATGCGTGTAGACAAGTTTGTGTTTGTGTACGATGATATGTGCCATCTTCTGAGGTGGGTGGCCTGGTGCCAAGTTGTTGAGATGTGCTGAGACTATGTGCTGAGTCTTGTTGAGACTGAGCGCACTGTTGTTGCTGCCCCTGATGCTTCTGAGACTCAACGCATTTCTGCTCTGCAACTGGGACCATGTAGGTGGGCCTCAAACGTGCACACTTACATCCGGAGATACTACGCTTCACCCAGGCAAGCCACGCTGTGAATGTGTTCCACTTCGTGCACAACCACAAGGGCGTGTGGTGCGACACGAAAGTCAACCCTTTCAATGGTCCAACCCTTCCCTGGGAGTCGATACAAAGGTGGGCCATTGCAGCCCATAGCCAATTGCCCATAGTACTACACTGCATGCTCATTGCATGCAGCCCATGCTAACTGCATGCCAGCCCAGTGCCCGTTTGCCTACAATACGATGCATTTGCATGCGCAGGTGTGCGAGCAACGATTCCGCCACATCAACAAGTACGTTGTTGACAATAGTAGATATGGATGTAGGGCTTTATAGCTCACCCGGAGCCCCGCTGATGTGTCCCATTACAAACGCAAATCAGTGTTATTTCCTACACGGTTCGTCTCGGAATGAGAATGGCCACCAACACGTAAACCATGCCTAATGCTGCAGCACTGCACCAAACCTCATCGTGCAACTGCACCATATTCAGTCTAGTACCAATATGATGTTATAAAGTAGTTATGTAAGAAATGCGTTGGTGTTTTCATGGTTTGGAAATTGCTGGCCCTTTACGCTCATTTGCTTCTCAAGATGCAGTACTGCACCTATCATTAATGCACTACTGCATCACCTCCCATCGTGCTATGCTACACCACACCGAGTGGTACAATACAACACCGCAGCGATATCTCACCAACTCAAACCTCATTCCTAAAATCATGTCATAGGGCTAAAAAACGCAATTACTGATTTGCCTGAGTGATGTTGACTAGGTAAGGTTGGCTAGGTCGGCTAGGTTGGCCAGGTTGGCTAGGTTGGCTAGGTTGGCTAGGTCGGCTAGGTTGGCCAGGTTGGCTACGTCGGCTACGTTGGCCAGGTTGGCTAGGTTGGTTAGGTTGGCTAGGTCGGCTAGGTTGGCTAGGTTGGCTAGGTTGGCTAGATTGGCTACGTTTGATAGGTTGGCTAGGTTGGCTACGTTTGTTGGGTTGGCCAGGTTGGCTCCAAACTGAAACTGGACAGCTGGGTCGGTACCTACAACAGCTCAAGTCTGGGGTCTCCCGGCTTAGGTTTGTAGAGAGCTATTAAAGGTTTGTTGCAGGTCACCATGCCAATTTGAACCCCAAACGTAGGCATTAAACCTAGCGTGAAACCTTGCCCAAACCTTCGGTGTTAGGTCAAAACCTTGGGGGGTCCGCCACTCTCTGTTAGATATACCTTTCATTTCAAGGTAAACACTGACTGTGCAAGCATGTGGCGCCTACACCAAGCTTGCTATGTTGCTGATGATGAGTGTGTCGTATGAAGCAGAATGACCCGCCCTTACTACCGCTCCCAATGTAGACAAGGCATAGGTAACCAGGAAGTTATCCACTTCGTGCATAGCTACCCCCAACAACACCTTGTTGCAGGAGCCCTCTTACCCAATCTCAAGCGACACCACCACCACCACCACCACCACCACCACCACTACCACCACCTCCTAGCCTACTACCACCACCCACCCTTTTCAAGAGAGTTGGGAGGGTCTGACTCCAAGCAACGGTCAGTGTTGGCTGCCATGATAAGACCCCATGCATACCAGGCAGACAACAGCCCACAGCAAGCGTCCGCAACGTGCATGTGGGCATGCGCATGGTAAGGATGAGGACACTAGCCGTTGGGAGGGGACGCTTCTTGCGCAGACGCCTGAGCAGCTACCTTGCAATACTGCAATGAGATGTATTTGATGTCTTTGTGCCACCGTGTGTGTGTTACCTCGGCGCTGATCCGCCAGGTGCGTCTCATGTTTGTCGATGCTGCGCCTGCAGTGCTGCCATGCATCTGGCCTCGGCCTTCTTTGCAATGTGGGCCGTATACAGTGCCACGTCCGAAAGCAAAGTGGACAACGCGCCGCACGCCGACGGCGGACTGGCCGCCACGGACGCGCCAAGCACCACAGCAACGACCGCCAACGCGTCGCAAGGATGCAGCGCCGCCAGCTCGCTGGCCAAGGCTTCGCACTTGGCACCGCTGACGCCCAGGCGCATGGCGTGGAGATATTCTTGAACATTCTGCACCGCGGCTGTTTCCAACGCTGCACACGTCTGCTGCTGTTGGGGCGTCAACAGCCGGGCATTGCCGCCACTGGCGGGGGCTGCCGCATACATGGCGGCGTCCAGACCCATTGCGTGCCATGCAGAGTCGACCACGTCGTTGACATCAGCAGCATCGACGCCGCCACTGCCGCCGCCATGAGTCTCACAGTTGTGTAACCCGCTCAATACAAGCCCTGGCTCGCGACCATCGTCCGCAGCTGTGGGCGTGTTTTGCGAGCCGTCGCAATGCCCTTTTTGAGGCGGTAGCGGAGCTTGCGCAGCGGACACAGCCTGCTGCGACCCAGGTTCAAATCGCAGGTAGGCCCCCACCCCGTCAACCTCCATCGCGTCCCACTGGCTGTTAGCCCCCGTCCCTTGCTGAGAGGGCAGGTGCGGCTGACTGTGCTGGCACTGCTGATGCATCTGTTGTTTTGGAGCGGCGTCCCCCTGGAGCTGGACTGGGTCACTGTGCTGCTGAGGGGGCTGCTGGCATGCCTGTGTGCCGTGAGGTGCTGCATGGGTACTGGCTACATCCAGCATGGAGGCGGAGGTGCTGCTAGGAGGGGGTAGGCCTGAGAGAGCATGATCTCCAGGGAGTTGTGGCCACAGTGGTATGTGTTGGTGCTGCCGCTGGGCCTGGCTGTCTTCTTGAGCACCTTGTGCCTGCTCCCGCCTGCCCTGCTCTTGCCACTGCTCTTGCCAGGCTAGTGCCATGACGTCATAGGGCTGTTGCGGTGACAGAGTGACCGCGTGCTGCGCTTGTTCCTGCTCTGGCTGCGGCTTCCACTGCCATTGGCGGTTGGGACTGGCGCTGGGGTGCGAGCTGGCAGCAGGGAGAGCTGGCAGAGCAGGGTACAGGCCAGGGGTGAGGGGGGAGTCGGGCAGCTGACCAATGGCAGCTCGCAGCTGGCCGTAGTCCGGGGTGTCAGAGAAGCGCAGCCCGGCCAGGTGCTGGGAGATGGCGGCAAGGCAACCTGCACGGCAGCACTTGGTTAGGATCAGTCCAAGAGGGTCGAGCAAGGGGTGCATCCACCCACTCCTCCTCTAGAACCCGCCCCACCCAGGCCAGGCCAGCCTGGCCCCGGCCTCCCCCACCCTCCCCTCCACACACCTCCCACACGTGTTGTGCGTGTGAGGAGGTCAGGGTTGAGGACGCACGCCTGCTTCACCGCCGCCACCGCATCCCTCTGCGTGCCCACATCAGCCTGGCCTACTGCAGGCCCGCCCGCACCCACAGCCGCCTCCTGGCGCCAAGGCAGCGTGCCTGCGCAGCGCACAGGGTACGCAGCACAAGCCGACCTGGGACTTGCCCTAGTGATAGTGGCAGGGCAGAGTGGAGTTGGAGCTAGCCCAAGCCCAGGGGCAGCCCAGGGGTGGATGATCGGCCTGCCAGGGGCACAGGGTACGCAGCACGAGCCGATCTGGGACTGCCCTCAGTGGCAGGGCAGCACGGAGCATGGGAAGCTGGCCATAGTCAAGGGTGGAGCCACGAGGTCTGAAAGCTAGCCAAACACCAGGGGCAGCTCAGGGGTGGAAGAGCTGCTGAGCTGCTGAGCCCGCCGAGCTGCTGACCAAGATGGCCAAGGTGTCAGGCCAACTGGCCCAGACTGATACACAGCCTGGCAGGCAGCAGTGGTGGCGTAGGCTGGCAAATTATTAGCAGAGCCCAGGGGCTGGCCGGCACTCCACCAGCAGAGCTAGGTATTCAGCGTTTGCCTGCTCTGATGCTACAGGAAGCTGAGGGGCCCCTACACCCTGCTGTCACCACCTCCAGATACGTGAGCAAGGAGGCAGGCAACGCATCAGCCATTGTCCCTTTGCTTGCCTGGCCGGGTTACAAGGCCTCATCACTGGACGTGTGCTCACTCATTGCCACCCATCCACCCCTACCCCTCCCCTTCTAGCCTCATGCTCACATGACCCCTGCCTTCCCCCTCCCCCCCACCTTCCCATCACCACCCCTTACAGCAACACCACGTCACCCTTGCAGCCACACCTTCTATGAGCTCAGCCACCAGGTACAGCCAGCTCCACAGGTCGTCCCTGCGGGACAAGTCTCCATGCGCATGGGCGTGCACGCTTGCATAGGTGGTGGAGCCCCTGAAGGCCGCGTCCTCACGCTCAGCCAGGGGCACGCCTGACAGGGCGGGGAGGGAAAGGAAGGAGTGATGTGTGACATGTGAATCGTTGGATAACCAACACGGGATGCACAGCCGTGAAGCCGTTCATATGACATGTGTGCAGTATGAGACATCGGATAAATAACGCCTGGGGCACAGCCGGTAGGAAGGAGGGTGGGAGGCCAAGGGACGATGTGTGCTTTGTGTGCACTGTGAATCGTCAAGTAGACACCATGGGTGACACAGCCGCCAGGTCAGGCGCTACGCAGCCTGAGGCGTAAGCCTGAGTGGCTTGGCACCTGGCGCTGAGGCCGCCACACGGCCCTGCGCCTGCTGGCCCTACGCCTGGACGCCCTGCGCCTGCTGCTGCCCTACACAGGGTGTCTGGGAGTGGCGCCCCACAGACTGGATAGGCTGGACAGCAGACGCCACACGACCCTGCGCCTGCTGGCTCTACGCCTGGACGTGTGTCAACACTGGGTGACGGGCAGTGTCAGGCAGTGCCAGGAAAGGCTGCAGGCGAGGCCATGCTGTTGGGCCATCACCCAGCAGACCAGGCTGGACAGCAGGAGGGGGGTCAAAGGGGGGAAAGAGGGTGGGACGTTGGGACAGTATGCATGCACATGCGCCCCATGCACAGACCCACACACCCCATGTGCACGTGCCCTAGGCTGGAGAGCATGCATCATAGGCACCAGGGAGGCGCAGGCTGGGCTGGTGGGCCTAGTAAGCTCGGCTCTGACCTGCATCGTCCACGTAGCGTCGGGCCAGGCCAAAGTCCAGCAGGCGCCAGTCCCCTACGCCGTCCTCCTCTGCAGAGCTAGTGTCAGGAGCAAGGCTTGGGGTTAGGGTCAGGGTTAGGGTTAGGGTTAGGGTTAGCGTTAGGGTTGGGGTTAGATGATGTTCACAGCAAGATCAGGGGTGTCTTCATGCTGCACTGGCCAGGTCTCTTGGCTTCAAGCAGGTGGGGCTGCAGCACGGGGTGGGCTCAAGTGTAGATATTGAGGTGTTGGGTTATGTGGCAGCTGATGTGGCAGCTAATGTGGTAGGGGTGCTGGGTGATGTGGCAGCTGATGTGGCAGTGGTGGTGGGCAGCAGTGGTGGGGTGTTGGTAGTGGTGGTGGTGGTAAGAGTACTGGCAGTGGTGGGAGCGTGTTGGCCATGTGGCGGTGAGGGTGGTGAGAGCTGTGGTGGCGGCCTGCCCTCTACACCCAGTAGTACCAGCCAGCCGTCAGCTCTGCTCAGCAGCCTCACCTGCAGTGCCAGGCACCTGGGCAAAGTTAGCCGGCTTGACCTGCTCAACCCAGGGGCAGGCCGCCACAAGGACGCAGTCAGGACAGGTGCCAGTGCTGGCGAAGCAAGGCAGAGGAGGCAGGCACAGCTCAACGGGGGAGTGGGGCAATGGAGGCTCTACACCCTTTCAGGCCACCCACCTATGGCCCTGACCCTTGATCTGCCCCTAACCTTAGGAGGCTCTCTAGGGGTTAGGGGTCAGGGGTTAGGGTTCGGATTGACCCTAGGGTAACCCTAACCCAACCTTAGGAGGCTCTCTGAGCCCCCTAACCCGAACTATAACCCTCACCCTCACCCTCACCCAACCTTGCAAAGCTCTCAAGGCTCCCTGGGTGACCCCCTCCCTCTCCCCTAATGCTGCCCCCTACGCCCTTATGCCCTTATCCCCTTACTGCCAATCATGCCCATATGGCTCCCTATGCTCTACACATCCCCCATGCCCTCCTGCTCCCCCTCCTTCTCCCTCTCCTCCTCCCCCTCTGCCCTCCCCTCACATCCCGATGCAGGAAGCCTGCCGCATGCACCGCCTGCAGCGCGTCCAGCAGCAGCAGGGCCAGGCAGCGCACAGAGGGCAGCGGGAAGCGGCCCTGACCCCCTGGGGCAGCCCTGCGTGCCTCCACCAAGTTGCAGCCCAGCAACTGCAGCCACATGGGACAGGTGAAAGGTGGTAGGAAGGTGGCAGGTAAGCTGCGGAGACGTCACAAGGCTCCTGGGGTCGGCATTACAGCCTGCCAGCCAGCATTACAGCCACCAGATCTGGCCTGCATGAGGGTAAGGGGCAATCTAATTGTTTGTTTTGTTTGGTTCGTGGCATGATACACATGTCACTATCGCTGTCGCTGGTGCCGCCGCTGCCACTTCCGCAGCAAGCACTTGTCACTTCCACACACTCCTGGCCTTCTGCCCGCGCCCCATTCTGGCTTCCTGCTGCTGTGGGGACCAGACCTAGCTAGATCTGCCGGCTCTACCGGGTACAAGAATACCCTTGTATTCAACAAGGCAGCCACCAGACCTGGCCCGCGCCCCTGACCTGGCCAGGCCTGCGCTCTTGGCACTAAAACCCCTTAAGCACCGGAAACCCACTCCCTCGGTACCAGATGGAGGGCAGGTGGCCAGACTGAGGGCTGCAACACCGCATACTGCAGGCTGTGATAGTGGCCTGAACTCTGCACTGAGGGCCGCAGCCACCAGCTCTGGCTGCTGCTGCTGCTCTGGCTGCTGCTCTGGCTGCTGCTGCTGCTGGGATTGCCAGTTTGCGGCCTGAGTCGCGGGTCATCAGGGCGCCACGGCTGACAAGAGGAGTTAGAACAGCCTGAGTGGCCACAAAGGACAACCTGAGTTGCTCCCTTGGTACCAAAACCCCCTTTCAGCACCGTAAGCCTGCTCCCTCGGCATCAGATTCAGGGCAGGTGGCACGTTTGAGACTGAAACACTGCATGCTGCATGCTGGGTTGGTGGCCAGTGAGAGCTGCAGTGAGGGCCGCAGCCACCAGCTCTGGTTGCACTCAGGAGCTGCTAAAGCTGTCAGGTTGCGGTGGCCAGGTGTGTGAGGGACGGCTTGAGTGTGGGTATAGGGGCAGAAGGGCGTGTGGTGCGATGGTGGGCAAACTCTGTAGCCACGGCAGGGCATCCGGGACCATCCCCTTGGCGCCGCAGCCAGGCAAGTGGCTGGCCAAATCTGGAACACAGCGCTGAGCGAGCAATTACTGGGGAGCCAGTGGCCCTCACGGCAGCAGTCCCGCTGAACTGGGCTGCCTGTTCTGGCTGCTGCTGCCCAGCCTCCCTCCTGTTTGCTGCTGGCACTGCTCATGCGCTGTTGCTGCCCCTGCTGCTTGACATGTTTACAGGAGAGGTGAAACAGAGGGGCTCGCAAAGGAGCTACAAGGCATATGCATGTGCTGCTACACTGCTGCTGCTCTGCTCCCCTGCCATGGACCCTGAACTTTGCCTATGCAAACCGCCGTCCAGGTTGCTGCTGCTCTGCTCTCCCTAATCCTCTGGAAGGGGGAGTTGGAACAGGGAATGTGGGGATATGTGCTGCTGCTCTGCTCTGCCCTCCTGCCTCCCTTGACTTTGCCTGCCTAACGTTCTGGTGTGTTCTCAAAAAGCAAGAAAATGGAGCTGCCCACCAGCCTGGGTTGCTGCTTGACAGGCTGCCTGTCTGGGTGGCTGCCTGGCTGCCCCGCCTGGCTGCCCTGCCTGGCTGCCCTCAGTGGCTGCCCTTCCTGGCTGCCCTCAGTGGCTGCCCTGCCTGGCTGCCCTGAGTGGCCATGTAGGCTACCAGGCCACACACCTGCATGACAATGAAGCAGCGGTCGTCAGCCAGCTGGCCTGCCAGCACCACGGGGCACACTTGCGGACAAGTCTCCTGCAGCCGCCGCACCACCTGAATCCGCAGGAGTGCGGGGCAAAGCATCACATGCAGTGGCATGCAACAAACAACACCACCACGCAGCAAGATGCACTGCTGCTCTATGGGCCGAGTCAGTACCTTGTGCTCTTGCTTCACGCTTCGCACATCCCTCCTCTTCTCCACTTTCATGGCAAACTGCATGTATGATGCAAGTTTGGTGCCATTTGGTATGTGTTTGGTGCAAGCTACACGCCAAAGGCTGATGCTGCCCGCCTGTGCCTTACCCTGCAGTTGCCCTCCTTAATGCTGATGTCGCGAACCTCATAGACCTCTGCAAACTGGCCCTCTCCAAGTTTCTTCATCACAAGCCAGCGCTCATTCACGCGCTGACCTCTTACAAACACCGGCATCGCACCAGCAATCGACTGGGATGCTGGGGCGCTGCTGAAGAAAACATACCTGACCCATGCAGTATCTTATCGTACTTCTTATGATACTTCTTATCAGTGCGAAGAGAGGAGATGAGATTGTGTACCAGGTAGGAAGAAGGCTGGGGTACCTGAGGGGCAGGCCCCGGCCAGCACGAAGGGGTGGAAGCTATCCCCTGCAGGGCTTACAAGGGGCCCAGGACCCGCAGGCAGTCTCAACCATTGACTAGTTATGATGGGGATTGTGCTGAGCAGCAGTAGCTCTACTCTCCGTCCCAGTGACCCAGGCCCCCACTAACCTTCTCTTTTTCCCCGTCTCCCCTGAATCACACAGGACTCCCTTCCGCATCCTTTCATTCCATATCTGCCCCTGCTCCCCCTCCCATTCCTGCACCCCCTTCCTTCCCTTCCTGCCTTCCTCCACTCGTCAGCTGGTGCTCTGCCACGCATGCCTCGCCGCATGCTTCGCATCCCATGTTGCATCCTGCTCTGTGACTCCGTCTATCCGTCTCCCGTTTCTACGTCGCCGCGTCCAATGCTGGTACGCCATCGCGCTTGCCAACCCACCTTCTGACGGTCCCGCCACAACTGCTGATGTCGCCCGTCTGCACCGCCCCACGCAGGCTCACCATCTAAGGCGCATGCTCCAATCTCATGCACAGCCAAACCTGAAGCCTGGGCTCGCAAGCCTTAGCCGGGTAGCCAACCCCGTGGTGCACCGCTGCAGAGCTGCCAGCAACAGCGCAACTCCAGGCCCCCCTGCCCTGGTTGACAAGCTGAAGGCAGACATGAAGGAGGCCATGAAAGCAAAAGACCAGGCAGGTCAAAGAAAGCAAAAGTATGCTGAGTCAGCATGAGCATTAGCATGGTACTCCGTCTGCTGCGCGCTGCAGGAGTGTGGCTTGCAGCGTGCATGGCATGTTTGCCGCTGCATGGTGTACAGGTCAGACTGGATGCCATCCGTTTCATCAATGCGGCCATCAAGTCAAAAGAAATAGAGTTGAGGGAGAAGGGCGGCTCTGTGACTGATGCAGAAGTCGTGCAGGTGGGCTGCCACAACAATCATCCTCAACTACCACCACCGCCAGCAGCAGCAGCAGCAACACAAACAAAAACAGAAGAAGCAGCAGGGGTGAGGTGCAGCAACACTAACAACACTGCCATCATGAACGAAGCTGGTGGCAAGCCAGGATGTATGCGGGCAGGATGATGGTGGCAGGTTTCCTGGAAGTGTGGGCTTGCGGTCAAAATTCATACGGGGTGATGGTGCTGCTGTGTGGTAGTCACTGGAGTTGCCACTGCGTTGCCAGTGTGGAGAGCGATGAAGTAGCCGCCTACTGACACCTCAGGTCACAGCTCCAAGCCATCAGCCTGCTTAGGCCATACTGGACACCTGAGCCTAAGCAGGCAAGTGGGCTTTGTGGCTACAGGTGCTACAAAAGAGCGCCAAGCAGCGCCGCGACAGTATTGACAGCTACAAGGCGGGAGGGCGGGAGGACCTGGTGGCTAAGGAGGAGCATGAGGTGACCCATGCCCTCCCTCATGAGCCCATGAAGGCAGAATCAGGTCCCCTCACTAGGGGTGGTGTTTTCTCTGTGTGGAGTGGGGGCTCACTTTGTTGCCCTGGGGCAGGCATCAGCACAGCAGCCTGACCACAGGGTCGCATGCAAGCGCATGCTCCCTGGTGTTAAGGAATGCATAGAATATTGCCTGCAGCGGTTGGATAGATGCCTGGAGACAACAACCAGTGCAGGGGGAGTGTTGCTGAGCAGCAGCAATACAAGCCAGGGTCAGAAGCAGCCATCGGCGTGCAGCCTCTCCTCCCAGCTTGTCAGTCCCAACAGAGCAGACGCCTGCAGCGGGGGCTGGTCCCACGCCCACGGTTTGCCAACCCTGACCCTGACCCTGATCCAGGTCTTGGTCACCTGCTGTTGCAGTCATGTGTGCTGCGGCCTGTCATGGTGTGCAGCTGTCCATTGTGGAGAGCTACCTGCCGGTGATGATGACGGTGGCGGAGGTGGAGGCCATTGCCAGTGAGGTCATCGCACGACTGGGAGCCAGCAGCGTCAAGGACATGGGCAAGGTCATGGCTGAAGTCAAGGTGAGTGCCTGGGGCCTGGGTCCAGCTGCCTGGGGCCTGCGGCCCGCTGCATGTGGCTAGGGCTACCTCATCAACCGGGTGTGCGGTACATGACACCAATGATGAGTGACAAACGAGGTCAATGTGGGGTCTTGCTGCCTGGGGCCTGCAGCTGGGGTGAGGGCTACTTAGTCAGACTGCCATGGCACACCACCACTTGCCCGCCTGCCGCACACGCACCTGCCACCCAATGTGGGGCAGTTGTGGAGATGGCTGGTGGTGGGCTGTGTCACCTCAGGCACCAGGCACGCTGGTCAGAGTCTCTTGTGTCCCTCACTCCAATGATGACCTACTAAGCCGCACTTGCTTGCTACCCACTATGTGCCGCCTGCTCAGTTGCAAGCTCAAGGCCGAGCGGACAACAAGGTAGTCAGCGATGTGGTGAAGGCAAAGCTAACTGCAAAGTGAACTGGTCCACCCTGCCAGCCGCCACCGATCTGCTGGACGTGGCCCCATCCTGCTGGCTGCCACTGACCTGTTGGCTGTGGTTCCATCCTCCTGGCTGCAATCCAAGCTATTTTCCACTTATGGCGTAAGCGCTTGCACATGGGCCATGGCGCTGCTGAGGGCTTCATCACCGATAGTACTTGCTCAGAGTGGCAAGCTGTTGTTTACATAAGAGCATGTGTTTCATGCAAACGTATATCCTCACCTTTGAAAGGGGTTGGGAATAGGGAAGTAGGTGTTGGCCAGGACATTAACCCAGGACTATAGATGATGTAGCCCCTAGCTTGTAGGGGAGATAAAGCTGATGGCCAAATCAGAGACAGCCATCAGTGGGCATAAGCAAAAAGGGTGCGCCATCAGAATGGGGTTTATAACCGGCAAGGATGGCACTGCACGTGTAAAGGCAGCCAGTGGGTGATAGCACAGCTCGGACGGCAGCGGCACCGAGGGCCCTGGCTCCGTGTTGGCGGCTGCATCGGAGGACATGAGCATTGACACAAGCTTTCGAGGCTTGGCGACTGACTGACTCCGTCCCCACGAACCTCGTGAACACAAGCATGCTAACTGTCGCTTGCTCTGATTGCCAGTCGTCGAGGGTCGAGGCCGCGGGTCGCTTCCCGCATGACGTCAGGGAACCGCTGGCCCAGGTGCTATTTTTCATCGAAAGCCTTTTCACGGGCTGTTCACGGGTGCTCACGGAACCTTCTAGGGGGTCGCTTTCTGTCCCTGCGCCACCCGTCACAGCATCGCGCAAGTGGTTTCCTTTGGTTTAGAGGGTCGCCGAGCACCCGCACCAACCCGCGCGCCGAGAGTTCATTGGTGGTGCTGCGCGACGTATGTTCGTCTTCCCACTCCCGGCGACCACCGCGTGCACCCGACGCTCTCAACAGAGGTACACAGTGCGCAGGCGTGAAGCGCAGGTGCAAACACCTCAGGCAGGCCCACCACTGCCGACAGGGCACTGCTGATGGCCATATACATGCAACAGGGCTTATGCTTGCATGTGCGTGTGAAAGCATGGAAGGGGTGTGGAAGGGACACATGCACATGTCCCCCGTGACAATGCCGGACTGCAGCCTCGCTTCTATCGTTCCTGCTTCCTAGACCTGAGCTGCCAAACTAAGCCCCACACCAGCTGACACAACGCTGCTGCCTCCGCCCGCCCTGCCCTTGCCCACCCGGGCACCCCTGCTTGTGTCTGCATCGCAGGCTGCCAATGGCCCTTCAACAAACCTCCACCAGCATGCAGCCCCATCACTGGTGTCAGCTGGCAGTCACAGTTGCCCTCAAGGGGCGCCCCGAACCCTTGTCAGCCATTCACCACATGCACCAGGTGGCCCTTCACCTCCAGCAGGCCTGGCAGCAGATGTGTGCAGGGACCAGGGAAGGTGTCAGCTCCTGGATCTTGGCATTGGCCCATGCAGCTCTGGCAGCGGGGCATTTGCTGGCGGCATGCCTGACGTGGTGTTTGGGTGTGGAGGCTGTGCAGGCGCTGATGGCAGCGCTGGATAAGGCAATGGCTGCTGTAGGGGAGGCGGTTGAGAGGGCGGCTCAAAGTGCTCAGCAGAGCATGGAAGGGTCAGTACAAGCTGTCAAGGAGGGGTGTGAGGGGGCGGTGCAGGCTGCTGCCCCTGCAGCTGAGGGGGCAGCTGAGGCGGTCAAGGAGGGGTGTGAGGGGGCGGTGCAGGCTGCTGCCCCTGCAGCTGAGGGGGCAGCTGAGGCGGTCAAGGAGGGGTGTGAGGGGGCGGTGCAGGCTGCTGCCCCTGCAGCTGAGGGGGCAGCTGAGGCGGTCAAGGAGGGGTGTGAGGGGGCGGTGCAGGCTGCTGCCCCTGCAGCTGAGGGGGCAGCCGAAGCGGTCAAGGAGGGGTGTGAGGGGGCGGCCAACGCAACCAGTGAATGGCTGCATAATGCGTTCAATTGCTGACAACAAACACCAGAGTTTTCAAAAGCATGTTCCTCGACGATTAACACAACTCCTGGTCCACGAGTCCTGGATGTCCAAATTGTTTTGCCTAGGTTGTGGTTGTGCTCCTAAGTTTTGCTGGACAACCAGGTCAAGCCCAGTCCAATTCCCTTCTCCATGAAAGGGCGAGTCCTGCTCATCAGCCTGAAGGTCGACGCAACTGGCGACCCAGTAGTCATGATGGCTAGTAGATGATGATGGTCCTGCTGTCTGTGTGATGTCCGTTGACTGTAAGCAGGTTGGCCAAATCTGCCATCACTACAGTGTGTCTCACGCTGCCTTGATCCACGGCCCCAGGGACCTGGCTAGCAGCTGCAGCTGGCTGGCTGGCTGGCTAGCTGTTGCTGTGCGGCCACTATGCCCACTTGGAGCTCAAACATTACAGCGCACTCCAGCTGTCAGCCAGGCTTAATGGCCGCTCAATGTCAGGCATCAAGCAGGGGCAGCGCCAGGCCTTGGGGCTCTGCTGCCTGGCTGACATCTGGCACAGCCGCCACAGGCCCCACAATGGCTGCTGCCCGTTACATCAGCCTGCTTGGGCCTGAGCTCGTTCCAATGCGCAGACGTGGCTCAGGAGGCGCTGCTGGGCGTTGGCCACCTCCACCGCCTCACGCACAGCTGCACAAGACAAGTGGCGCGTGACACATGACACTGGGTCTCCTCCCTTGTGGGCACTGGGCACCAGCACCAGTGCCAGCACAGCTCCCGCCACCACCTGCATGGAACCACCAGCACTACACAAGCAGCTCCCCTGCCCACCCCTGCCCACCCCTGCCCACCCCTGCCCACCCCTGCCCACCCCTGCCCACCCTTGCCCACCCCTGCCCACCCCCTGCCCAGCCCTGCCCACCCCCTGCCCAGCCCTGCCCACCCCTGAGCACCCCTGCCCACCCCTACTCACCCCTGCCCACCCCTGCCCACCCCTGCCCACCCCTGCCCACCCCTGCCCACCCCTGCCCACCGGCTCGGAACTCGGCCCGGGCCGCACGCAAGGCAGGAGGGACCAACACGCCAAACCAGCGCAGTGGGTCCTTGCCTTGGCAGGGCTGGCACCCGGGCTCATGCCCCATGTCTTGCCCTGGCCCCTGGTCCTGGGCGTGCCCCTTGCCTTGCTCCTGTGCCAACCCCTCCCCTTCCTGCTCAGGGCTGCCTTCCCGGGCTTTGGGGTGGGGTTGTGGCCCAGAGCCCAGCTGCTGTGGCCGGCTGCTATTGGCGCTGCAAGGCTCCTCCATCATCAGTTTCATGCTGACAGGGGCATGCTCCCGACCTGAAAAGTTCAGGACAGCTGTCCAGCCATGATCACAACACTGCTGCTGCACCTGTGCACTGCATATGCTTGCATGTGCTGCATGAGCTGTGATGCATGGGACGCAGCAGAGTCTGGCATGAGTGGTGTTGCCAGACCAGGCTAAGCCCTTCGAGCTTGGCGCACCTTGCCCTGGCTCTAGCAGCACGTGGACGGAGGCAAGCATGGACTCCATGTCGTATTGAGTCTGTCCTAGTGCTCTGCCACCCATGGCATACCGAGCTTGACTGATGTTGAAGATACCCTGCTCACCAGCAAAGTACCAGATTGAATGAGGCAAGCAGTGATACCAGCAGGCAGGTGGATGTCTAAGTGTGCAGGTGGCAGCAAGGCAGGCAGGGAGACAGGCAAGCAACCTGGTAATGCAAACCTTTTTCAAACTGGCTTCCAGTGCCTGCCGCTTCAGCGTATACATCTGTGAGGGGAATAACATGGGACCCTGGTCAGTGCAGATGGAAGCAGCGACACGGAAGGGGTACACTGTCGCACCTCCGCAGCGTCCATCATCGCGATGAATGCGGCCTCCCTTCCTTCCATGCCGCACAGCAGCGCTCAGTGCCCTGTTTGTGATCTTCGATGCTTAGTGGTGGGCGACGCGCCCCCGATGAATTCCATCATGGCATTGCCATGCCACAACTGCGTCACTTTGACCAAGCACCAGTATCAAACACTGCCTTGACTGCTCACGACTGTGCCAGCACAGGTTGTGGCACTGCGCCAGGGGTGGGCCCAGGGTCATCACGTTTGGCCACACGCCACACAGTCCATGACCCCATACTCTGGGTGCTCTGGGCCAGGGCATGGGCTGCACTAAGAGCAGCACTGCCAGGTGGGGTACGGCGACACAGGTGAGACAGGCGAGACAGGTGGGGTACGGCGAGACAACTAAGACACAGCTGAGAGTCTCGACTAGAGCGCGACTGGTTAAACTAACTTCGTGCTGTTTTGGGTCTTTAACGTGCTTTAACCAAATCTTTAACCATCTTTAACCAGTCCAGCCTAACACCCTGACGACCCGGAGTGCAATTGGGGTTTGGCGATAGTAAGATAAAAAAGTTTCTGTCAGACTTTGACAGAAAGACATTGCGGCTGTCTTCGAGACTTTGCTATCGGCGCGGTTTGCATTATGACTAGGCCGGGAGATCACGTAGCGCAGGTTTACATGGCAATATGTAAGAGCAACGGAAGTGTACGGGTTGTCACCCTAATCTGTCAAAAGAGGCTTATTGCCACGTCTTGCTGATTGCTCTGGTCAACACTGTCGTAGTTGGCTGCCAGCTCGTCGTTGGTCTGAATGAAAATCAGCTTCTCCGCTGACGCCATGTCGAGGCCGCTGCGCCGAGGGTCATCGAAGAGCCGGCCCCAAGCCGACCAGTTGCGTTCGGATGCGCACGTTGATACATGCACCGACAAGAGCCGCAGGGCTGCGGTAGCGAGGGCTGGGAATTGAGGCTTAGCGTAGATCTGCCACCATGTCAACCGCTGAGATGCGGCAGCGATGATAGTGACAGCTCGCCCGTTCCGCTGACCAGGCTCACTCATGCTCATGATGTCATGCTCCACACTCAAAGCGCCTCAGCTCATGACGTGCAACATCTTGCGACACCCCAGCCAAACGTGCCACAACGTGCACGACGTCTTCCTGCTGCTCTGGTGTGAGGTCCTTCATGGGGGGAAGGGGTTGGGCTTTAGGACGGGTAGGAATGAAGTTCACTGGGTCCAGCACCCTGCACGACAAAGGTGATGATGCCAAAACAATGGTTGCATACTAGTGTTTCAATAGACGAGGTAAGAAATAGTGAAGGGTGCAAGTGATGGTACATGGAAGTGAAGATATATGGCAAAGGGATAGGTGTAATGTTGGTGAAAAAGTGGTGGTGATGCATAGCCTTGCCTGGCTCAGCAAGGGACGATCGGCTTCTAGCTGGTGTATGGCGTTGCTGATCGGTTGCATGAGGCGGATGACAGCCTCGAGCTGCTTCCACCATTCCACTGTGAGCAACGACCACAGCCCATGCAGAGGATGGGCAGGGGAGGGGCAGAGGAGGGGGAGGGGGAGGGGGCAGGGGAGGGGGCAGGGGAGGGGGAGGGGGAGGGGGAGGGGGAGGGGGAGGGGGAGGGGGAGGGGGAGGGGGAGGGGGAGGGGGAGGGGGAGGGGGAGGGGGAGGGGGAGGGGGAGGGGGAGGGGGAGGGGGAGGGGGAGGGGGAGGGGGAGGGTTGACATACCATTTTTTAGAACATCAAAGCAGGCCGCATTGGTGGAGCTTGCAGCTACTTTGTTCCAGTCACCCTCCTCCACCATCATGCGCAAGGCGTCCTTGCTTCGTAGAATGTCCTTGCAGATCGTGAACAAGATGGCGAAGCGGGTGTCAATGTGTGTAGCCACAGGCCTCTTGGCGCCGTACTTGTGCACTTGGGCGATGTCCAAGGCATTGCCGATCTTGTCACACTCATGCAGCGTCTTGGAGATCTGTTGTACCTGTGAGTGAAAAGTGCACCATGCGGTAAATATGTTTGCACGTTTTAAGCATTGACATTAACTACATGTGGGGCGTGGGTGAGAGGTGAGGGGTAATGACATGAGGGGTATACCTGTTTGAGAATGTTGCCCACAAGCGTGTGCCTAGTGAACTGCTTGCCGGCGTTGGCAAGGTCCTTGCACAAGAGGTTGAGAGCGTGCACACAGCAGGTCATGCAGATCCAGGTCTGGTGTTGCGCCTCCAACAGCACAAGAGCCCGCCGATTCGTGGAAGGACTGTCCATGATGACTCCTAGCAGCAGGTGTGGCCTTCCGTCCGTAACCTGGGTCAACATAGGAAGAGCGTCATTGGCAAAGTATAAGGTTGGGGTGAGGGTGAGGGTGAGGGTGAGGGTGAGGGTGAGGGTGAGGGTGAGGGTGAGGGTGAGACACTGAGCCATGTGCCTGGCATGGACTTGCTCAATCGCTGTCAGGTGATGCGGACGACAGTGAGGGCGCCTGACCATAAGTCTCCACATCTGTGCAAGCCGCAGCCCTGCCTGTCGCTGCTTGCTCGAATCGTGAGAAGTGCTTTCCCCAGCTGTGTCAAGCTGTGCCATGTCCATCTCATAAAGGGACATCAAGCTCGCAGCTTGCCTAAGTGACCCGGCACTGCCAGGTGTGGAGCTAGCAACAGGTGCAGTTGGCCGTCATGCCCTGCTTTCCAGATAATTAATACACTTGCACTGTGAGGGCGCATAATCTAAAACCTCAGGCTGACTCAACAGAGCTGGGGTTGCTCCATGCTGAACTGTGCCATGCACTCCTGGAACTGCCATGCACTCATGCCCAGTTCTCAAGGAAGCCCCCGCTTCGCCCCCGCCTGGCTCCTTGACCTGGCACCTTGTACGGCCACGAAGGAGGTATCCAGAGCCGCGGCCGCTGCCTGGGTCGCATAGTGTGACTACGCTACATGATATGCCTTCATGCTAGGGTCCAGTAGCACCAGTGGCCTGCCTACGCCACATACGCCTGCCTCCGCCTGCCTACGCCTTCATGCTAGGGTCACCAATTGCGGACTGTCTCATTCCTTTTTATAGCGTGGCGCAGTCGCGAAGCTGTAGGTCGCCGCGCGGGATGGCGCAGTGCGTGGTGAAGGACGTCATCGCGCACCCCAGCGTCACCCAAGGTGGCGGGCTAACGCTCGAATGCGATGACGGCGAACTGTCGGTGATGCGCAATGTGTTCGCTGTGTCGTCGCTCCTGATAGCGGACCTGGTTGGCAACGGGTGCTCGTTAGTCAAGGTGTGTGCCTGCATCCCTATCCCTTGGAAACAGGTAGTGACTGGTGATACTGTGTCTAACCTAGTTGTGACCCCAGGAGTGCCATGTGCATGCTGTGTGCCCTGTGCATGCTCAGTCAGCGGGGATGCTTAAGTGCCCCATGCTGCAAAAGCCCTGCCAGAGCCGTCCTTTGTGCCCGCGTGTGCCCGTTATGGTCCCTTCAGGTGTCCGGCAGCACCAAGGAGGAGTGGCTCCTGGTCATCAGTCAGCTGTACCCCATTGTGCCCCGCCCAGAGCTGAGCCTGCAGCAGCTGCAGCAAGTGCTGCCTGTGGTGCACAAGGTACGTAATATCCATCACTCCCCTCCTGTTGTTAGCACTTGTGTAGCAGTGTTTTTATGTTCATTTGGCCTCTTCCCAATTTCATAGCACGAAGTGTCGTGGCTCGAATTATGATTGCCATGTTCATAGCGCGACCCTTTTGAGCCCCATAGCGCAAAAATAAAGCCAACCAAGCAATAAAGCCAACCCACGCACAGCAACGTCATCCAGCCACTTGTTAACGGCACGCTCAACTGGGAATGTGTAAAGGGAATGGGAAACTCTTGCTGCTGAAGACTCAGGCGCACACATTCTAGTGGCACCCCTACAGCCTGTTGCGGGTGTCATCTGAGGTATGCCATGGCTGAGAACATGCGCTCCTCCTCCACTGAGCCTGGTATCATGACGAGTGCCATGACGAGTGCAAGCTCTGCCAGCTTGATGTACTACTGAGATGTCAGCCTTGGTAATGGGGTGGCCATCCAGGTAGTGCCATAGCTTGGTGGTCTCCTCAGCTGGGTTGGCTGCTGTTGAGCTTAGCTCCACACAAGGCTGGCGCTCGTTGGCCATTGGCCAGGGTCGCTTCCATGCAATACTGGGCCTTGACAATGGCCAAGCGCTCAAGGAAGTCTTTATCGCTGGGCTGCTTGTCCCTTGCTTGTACACAACAGCAAGTCCTTAGGCATGCTCCAGTGGGAACCGAAACTAGGTCACGTACCACAGCAACTGCTGTTGCTGCCAGCTCCTGCTTGGCACTATCGACATGCTGCTGGAAGTCACTGGCTGGCACCAGAGAAGCCCGGCCCCCTTTTGGGTGGATGGCGTACAGCTGTACAAGCTCACTGCCTAGCTCACTGCCTTCCTCCAAACGCTGTCTCCATGTCTCCTCATTCTCACTGTCACTGTCAACCTCATCTGCTTGCCCTGCAACACTGCCATTCCCATGCGGCTGCAAAGCCAAGTGGCTGGAACCGTTGTACACCAAGCAACTGCCAGGTCCTCCCACGTTGGCAAAGGTTGTTAGCTTAGGAAAGTCAAGTGCAAAGAAGGGGGAGGGGCTGGTGTACATGGCAGAGACTTGTTGGCCGTCAGGGCCACCTCCTGCATAAGGTCCTCGACAAATATGGCACGGCTTTGGCACAGAAGGCTGAGGCGGTTAAGTGAGCGGAGGATGGGCAAGAGCCCGCAGGCTGTCAAGTGTAGGGAGGTCTGTGAGGGAACCGCTCCACTCTGCTGGCTTACGCAAGCTCAGCCAACGGGTTGGCGCAGCCCGCCCTATCAGCTGACCCTTGACCCTTGATGTTGCGGTGCTTGTCCATGACAGAGGCTGAAAGGCTGGCGCAGTGGGCTGCGCAGTGCACTGATGCACTGAAGGAGGCGAGCTTCTCAAGCATGACGCTTGCGTCGTCGGTGCTACAAGCTTGCGCTGCAGCACCAAGGCTGGCAGGCTTGCTGCCTCGAGCACTGACTGCAGCGTACGTAGCAACTCATCAGCATTGGGTGCATTTTGCGCTTGCATGGCATGCCATGGTAGCATGGTTGGGCTTGGCTTACCTCCATGAGGGCCAAACAGATTTGCTTCTCTCAAAGTCTACAAGCACGTAGGAGTGCACGCACATGACAGCCATGTCGTCCGCGGTGGTGGCCTCGTCCAAGCTGATGGAGATAAACTGGGCTTGGCCACAGCTAAGTGCTTGATGGTTCTCAACAGCTTGACCATGGCCTCTAGGTCCGTCATGGGGCGACCCCGGCGTAGTAAGTGCAACACACAGCTGAATAGGATGCTGCAAGACAGTGGACGAGAGAGGGTTGGGCTGATGAGCTTGAGACCCCTCCCATGGCAAGCCTACTGCACTGATCTCCAGGAGCATGTTGCGCCTTTCATCACGTTGATGTCTTGCGATGGTGATGGCACCAACCAACTGACGCTTGTTGGACTGCAGCCTATGGAAGCTCTTGTTGCAGAATTCGCAACGCGCCTTGTACTGAGGCATCCCATCGATCGCCAGTGAGCAAGGTGTCCTGAAACTTGTTGCTGTTACCGTGTGCCCTGGCTTGTAAGTAGGCACCATCTCTATACCCTCGGCGGGCACGGCCCTCAGCCATCGGGACTGCGGCTCTCAGCCGAATTGCGGCTCTTAGCCGAGTTGCTCTCCAACCCAGTGCAAACACGCATGCTCAGTTTTCTCAGGTTTGCTGCCAGGGTACGTAGCTCAGTGTCAGGCCGATGGTGCTGCATGAGTTGGGGCAGCTGCCCCTCCAGCTTTACTGGCTTAGGGCTGCATGCAAGTTCTGGAACACTGCCAAACTTTCCCACAGTGACCTGCTAATGAGGGTCATCAAGGCAGATGTGGAGTTAGGCAGGAGTTGCCTGTGCTCAGTTCCAGCTGGCCGCCAGAGAGCTGATGGGGGGTGAGTTTACCTTGAGCCCGGACATGGTCCTAGGCACCAAGGCTATGGAAGTCAAGTGGCTCGAGAGGTGGGGGAGGCGTTGGGTTGGGTTTGAGGGAGACCCTAGACTGCCTAAGACGGTGCATCGGGAGAGATGTTCGTATGCTGCATGGTTCAAGCATGGGGACGGCATTGGCATCAATCACATGGCACCACACCTGCTTAACAGACAGCTATGTACAAAAGTCCGCACGAGCTTGACTAGGTTCAGGTTAGGCAACAGCGGTCTGGGGGTGGAGAAGGCTCGGTTTGAGGGGGTAACTTTCGTTAATCGCACGTGCACTAGGGCGCGACCATATCATTTTTGATCATATTTCAGCATGGACAATTCATCTGCCTTGTGGCCCGCCCTTGGCAGATATGGCCAGGGCTTAGTGATCCATACATAACTAGGGGTCTCCGCTAGCCTACTCGCCGCTCGCTAAGTCTCAACTCATCTCCACCGCCCTACAAACGGTAAAAATCATATTCCAGTCATATTCAGTCAGGAAAATCATATTTCGGTCGCGCCCTAACGTGCACAAGATGCACAGAGGGGGGTAGTGGATGACGCCATGCATTTCATCTTTGAGTGCACTGCCACGAGTTCCATCAGGGAGCAGCCGGAGTTTGCCATGACTTTCCAAACAGTAACGAGAACTTGCATGACTTCATGTTGAGCCCATGTGCACCTTTGTTTGTGCACCTTGCTTTACAGAAAGTGCGTTACAGAAAGTCCCGAATCCCTAGAGGGGGAGGGCGGCCTAGCAGCGTAACGGCTGACGGCTTAAGCTGTGTAAGCCACAGCACACTTAGCCGAGTTGCGGCTGCAGTACGATGCTCACTTTTTTGTAGCACAGTCCGCAAGGGGTCCAATACATAGCGCACGGGGTAGCGATTTTGTAGCGATCGCGTAACGCGAATAATCACTGGTGTGTAGCCATGAGCAAAGTCCATCCTGCTTGCTGCTTTGCTTGCAGTACAACTTCCCAGAGCTGCTGCAGTATGTGAGCGGCAGGCTGGTCACTGAACTGCCCACCTGTTGGTCCCTGGTGCCCACTGCCCCTGGCTACGTCATCAAGTGGCTGGTCACAGCTGAGCAGCTGCAGCTAGATGCCCTAAAGGAAGCAGCACTGGGGGGGATCAAGAAGCAATGTCCATACCAATTCAAGAGGCGGATGGCAGCGAAGGTGCTAGACGCTGACCTGCTGAACTTGTCCCCTGGGCTGATGCTGGAGGCGCTAAGGGTATCAATGAATGGTCTCCCTGATGCTCCCGTATCCAAAAAACGCCCTCTCGATGCACTTCGCATACCTTGAGTTCGCAGACGAATGAGACGAAAATACGAATGCAGCCAAACTAAATGTGAAGGCGATTGTAAACGTCATCTCACACGTAGCCTGAGTGCACTACACATTCCCACAGCTTACATCACTCGAGGTTAAGGATACCCCAGCGCACCAGACCAGACCGGCAGGAGGCGGCCTCTGGAGCGTGATCCCAACCTCCCGAAGGCCATGATGGCCGCCATCCCAACCTCCCAAAGGGACTCCCATGTCAGGATTACAGATGGGCCTTGTTGGTTCCTGTTATAGACTAGCTGTTGGTACAGCGACGCAGAAGACAATGACACAGGTAAGATCTATGTGCTTCCCCAGCTGTGTCGAGCTGGCAGCAAAGGTGCTAGACGCTGACCTGCTGCGCTTGTCCCCTGGGCTGATGCTGGAGACATTGAGGGTAGCAATGAATGTTCCCCTCAATGCTCCGCCTCCTTCTCCCGTTTGCACTGCCTGTGTGCAGACCTGCACTTGCAACCCTGCTTATAGGAGTAATACCTACTGCACTGCTTGCAAGGCAAGGTGGCGGTGCACCCGCTGTTTACCATGGCTACCATCCACTGTACTGCTTGCAAGGTAACGTTGCGGTGTACCTGCTACTACAAGCCTTGACTTGAGCCCAGAGATGAATTGCAGCTCAATGGTCAGCAGAAGCAGGGTGTAAGGCTGCCTCTGTGCACTGCAGGCTACAATTATGAATGAACCCCTGCATTGCAATGCTAATGTAAGGTACCCTTCACCAGATGACATCATGGAATTGGCATGCCACCACTGCATCACCAGCATCAAACACCACCTTGATTGCTCACGGCTTTGCCAACACCGAAGGTAGCACAGCGCCAGGCGCCGGGCGAGGATCATCCTGTTTGGCTACATGCCAGGCAGTCCATGGCCCCAGATGCTAGGGTGATCTGCGGGCATGCCTACGGGGTGCATCCGGGGCAGCACTGCTGGGTGGAGTACGGCGTCACAGGTGGACAAAATGCCTCCATGCTAGGGCAACCGAATTGCTATCCCTGTGTATTGCGTGGCGCAACCGCGTAGCTGTGGGTAGCCGCACGGGATGGTGCAGTGCGTGGTGAAGGACGTCATCGCGCACCCCAGCGTCGCCCAAGGTGGCGGGCTGACTCTTGACTGCGATGACGGCGAGCTGTCGGTGCTGCGCGATGTGTTCGCTGTGTCGTCGCCCTTGATGGCGGACCTCCTCAGCACAGGCTGCACATTAGTCAAGGTCCGTGCCTGCATGTCAGGTGATGCTTCAGCGGACTCAGTGTCAAGCCAAGCCGAACTGCCCTCCAAGCTCCAAGCCATTTCCGTGCAGCAGCCTTGCCAGAGCCGTCCTGTGTGCCCGCGTGTGTCCGATGTGGTCACTCCAGGTGTCAGGCAGCACCAAGGAGGAGTGGCTCTTGGTCATCAGCCAGCTCTACCCCATCATTCCCCATCCAGAGCTGAGCCTGCCCCAGCTGCAGCAAGTGCTGCCTGTGGTGCACAAGGTATGTAATGTCCATCATTCTTCTGCCCCTGTACCCTGCATGTCTGTAGCGTTACATGGGCAAAGCCTATCCTGCTTGCTGCTTTGCTTGCAGTACAACTTTCTAGAGCTGTTGCAGTATGTGAACGGCAGGCTGGTTACTGAACTGCCCAGCTGTTGGTCCCTGAACCCCTCTGCTCCTGGTTACATCATCAAGTGGCTGGTCATGGCTGAGCAGCTGCAGCTGGATGCCCTAAAGCAAGCAGCACTGGAGGGGCTGAAGAAGCAGCCTCCAAACCAAATCAAGGGGCAGATGGCAGCAAAGGTGCTGGATGCTGACCTGCTGTGCTTGTCCCCTGGGCTGATGTTGGAGGCACTAAGTCTAGCAATGAATGTTCTCCCAGGTGCTCCGCCTCCTTCTCCAATTTGCACTGCCTGCTTGCAGAATTGCACTTGCAACCCTGCTTTCAGGCCCACCATCTACTGTACTGCTTGCAAGGCAAGGTTGCGGTGTAGCCTCTGTACCTGCTACTACAAGCCTTGACTTTATTCAGCAAAATCAGGGTGTGATGAGATGGTGATGTGGTGAGACTGACACATGTTGTGGACATCTGTACGCCATGCACATGGGGTTGTGGGTGTGTTGTTTATGGCAGTGAGTGTGATGGCAAAAGTAGACGTCCACCCACACATACACGAGTGCACTATTCATTTACCAAACTAACGTCACTCGTAGATAGGGAACCCCGGAGCACCAGACCAGACCTGGAAGAGGAGGCCTCGGGGTGTGATTAAGGAGCGACCGGCCAACCTGGAATTCTATTTCTAGGTTTCTAGGCTCAGGAAAAATTTCCAGGATTCCGAGCCACCTAGAATCCTATGGGCGTACCCTAGGTGTGATCCGAGGTGACAATTGCGATTCCAAACTCCCAAAGGAGCTCCCATGTGAGGATGTTAATGATGTTCTTTGTAGCATCCTGGCATGGACTTGCTGTCAGGATACAGCGATGCTGAAGACAGTGACGGTGCATCACCGCAAGTCCCGACAACTGTGCAAGTCGCAACCTCCCTTCCTGTCGCTGCTTGTCCGAGCACTGCCCCTTCGCTGCCAGCCCCTGTATGGGATGACGAGCAGGACGACACACAGCAATGTGCACCGTGGGTGCACCAACCGACCTAGAGACAGTCCCTGAGACAGTCACGCGATCTCTGAGTGTATCGTAGTGTTGTGCCCATGGGCAGGGTGAAGAGGGCTCATCAGCAGGTCACAGGGGCTGTGGTCTCTCCCAGAGGACGCCCAGGAGGCAGCAAAGTTGCCAGGCCAACAAAACTTGTCCAACAAGGAACAACAGCCAGGCCAGGAGAACCAGCTGCAGCTGCCGCAGGGTGTACAGCCCATGGAGCTCAGCACACAGCATCAGCCCCTGGTGCGATGACAACAGCAGCAGCGGTGGGGCTGCGCTTGCCACCCCAGCTCCGTGGAAGGTGAGACACTGGCAGCATGCAGCTTCAATTCCTTTCACTCTCTCCACACCTGCCCACCTATCCCAGCAATGCACTCATGGATAGTCTCACTTGGGCTACAAGTCTGCTAAGATATGAAGAGGCCGCAAGGCATGCTTAAGCTGTGGCTGTGCGCAACCTCTGTGCCCTTGCCAGGCCCAATGTATCGACTGAGGATGTAGACAAACTGTTCACGTCACCAAGGCTTGCTCCAGCCAAGGCAAGAGCTCAGCCGTCACCACCGCAGTGACCTAACAAGCCTCATGCATGAGCACTTCATTCCAGTGCGGCTTCAGCCTAGCAGGCCACCCACAGGTGCCGTAAGGGATGTCTTAGAGGCAAAGTGGTGCTGGTGGATGAGCATTGGTGGATGGCCAGTGGCGGCGTGAGGAGCGGCTGGATCACAGCCGGCCCACCAGGCTCTTAGGCTGTTCGCCCCAGCAGACAAGGTCCCTGCCACCTGCTTTGTCCAGCATGGAGCCTGCAGCATGACCTGCCAGTGATGGGCCTGGTGTGATGCCCCATGTGCTCCCATGACAACCCCTACAGCCTCAATACAGTAAGGCAGCCTCACAGACAGCAGCCTCAGAGCCTGGGCCCAGACCCCCCTGCTAGCCAAGCGTACCAAGCGCACCCGGGCTGAGCAGGGTGCCAAGCCCCCCAAGGGTCCCCCTGCCAGCCAAGCGCACATTGTGCACTGAGGCGCACCAAGCCATCTAATGCACGGCAGCCAAAGGCAAGGTGGCCATGGGCACTCTACAGCACCACAGCCAGGCGTTGCAAATCAGCCCAAAAAGACATGGAGTGCGCTGAGGAGTACACATGGCGCCCACAGCGAGCTGTGCTGCTGGCTTGAGCTGCCTGCACTGGCAGCAAATGGCAGGGGACACCCAGGTCTGGGCTACAAGTGGGTGTGCTTGAGCAAGACTGCCCCCTCAAGGCCCAGCAACAGCGACAGCCTCATGCTCAATAGTGTGCCCCAGAGCCTGGCTTGGAGCTTATGTCAGCTTGTGCCAGTGCATTGCCGGCATGCCACTTCTACGCCATAGCCCTGTCACAAGGTGGAATGCACCAAATAAGTGTGTGGAACCATCTAAGTAACCATGCAGGCACAAGACTACCTCTAGTGCTTCCTTTCCATGGTTCTTCCCAGCGATCTGAGTGTGCGGCCTCACCCACAGCTGCCCCGCACGTTGGCTGCCTGCTGTACAGCACAAGTTCAGCTATGTGGGCTTGTGAACACTTGCAATGAGAGCGAACAAGAGCTCCACAAGCAAGGCAAGCAAGCACCATCCGGCATGCTCATGACTTGTAGCTGCAAGATTTGCATAACAGCAACAGCCTGGGCATTCTTGGCTGAGGCTCTGTGGCATGGGATGGCATGGGATGGCATGGGGTACATTGGTACTTGGGATGCCTAGCCTGTAAGTGTGCGCCTCTGCTCCAACTCCAACTTGAGCTTACAGGAGGCGCAGCTGCGTTGAGTAGTGGGGCGGTGAACAATCTATTTCATTTGAACAATCGGTTTTGTTAGCGACTATTGAAGCTGGCAATGACCCCATGTGTACACCCGCCCTGTCGCCCCGCCCCATCCCGCCCTGCCCCTCACCGGCGGTCAAGGGAGACATGCAGACATGAGACAGTTGGTGCATCAAGCCCTGGAGCATTAGGTTCTGACTGGCAATGCCGGATGGCAATGCCAGCAGTAATATGTAACAGTCTATGGTCATCAACACGTCCAGCACCCAAGGCAGTGTGACACATGCACCACATACAAGCACATCCGCACAAGGACATGTGGAGCAGCTTGGCGTGGCATGGGTGCTGCGCAGGCAAATGTCCGGGACAGATATGTCCACGTATAGACATGTCCACGTATAGCGCTCTGGCTCGGGCCAACAAACATCAACCTGCAGCCTAATCAGGCATGTCTAGGGGTGTGTGTAAGCATGCATGTCAGTGCAAATGCGCCTGATCTAAACTAGGCACAATGATGCCCAGGTCAGGGATAAGGCTCACTAGTAGGTGTTTGCTAGTGAGGCGGGCACAGTCTAGCTACCGTGTCCAGCCGCCGCAAGATGTGAAGCTGCTGACTGAACCTGCTCACTGCTGCTGACCCTGTTCAATTGAAGCGAGTGCAGCTAGCCATGTTTTTTGCGTGTGCGCACACAGCCCCCCCAGGCGGCCCGATCTTGCAGCGCATGAAGTAGGTCGCGTCAGGGCAGACGTCGTCCCACCCGTACTGCTCAGCCTGCCCGGTCCCAATGAACATGGTGCACAGCGCGCCGGGCGGGGGTCCGCTTGTTGGCCCTGCGGATCACGTGTCAGTGTCACCAGCTAGCCATCAGGCCGATCACCATCAGCCACCACCTCCCACCTGACCTGCCTAGCCCCTCCGCCTCAATGATTGACTGCCTAGCCCCTCCACCTGATCTGCCTATCCTCTCAATCTCAAAGAATGAAGTGATGCTGACATGCACTGACTTGTTTGCTCGGCTTGCATGGTTTGGGTTCGGGTTGGCTTCCACGATAGGTGCTGACATGACAAGAAGATGAGGTGAGACCTGAGCTGCTGTAGTGTCAAGCAGTGCGTGGTACAGCAGGGGGCCACTGGTGCAACTGCAGGCAGGGGTATGCCACTGCAGACTAATTATACTGCTCAGGTGTGACAACAAGGGAAAGTGTGACGCACTTGGTTTGCAGTCGACAAAATCACGGAACTCGGGATCAACTTGGTAGTAGGTGCTGGGATCAACTCCTGGGTGTCTGCGTGTGGCCATCATGCAGCTTGCCATTACCACCGCCTTGTCTTACCAACAGACAAGGAGCCATGCAATCACCACCAGCATTATCACCATAGCAACTCTCGGCACCTTTGCAATCAACCATACCAAGCAACAACATCAGGATCCAGACAGGCAACATGAGCAGACTGGAGTACCGCCAGCAGTAGAGACCACATTGAGTAGCAGGCCAACCAGCAGACCAGGGCGCTAGGCATCATGGTGGTGTGCTCAAACCAAGCATCCTATGGCCCCGCCCCTGTCCTCCATGAGAAGAAGATGAGTACTACTACCTGCGAGCCTGTCAGCCTATCATTTCCCCTCGGCCCTAAAGGATCTGTAGTTGTCACAAGGCGCAGCACTGACTAGACGTTGTCAAGAGGAAAGCGCAAGTACAGAGTCGAGGAGTGCCGCCAGCAGCGCCCTGCTGCACCTCACTGACCTTATGCGCATGCGCAGGATGGCCATGATGGTAGCAAAAGCGTCGAACTCGCCGGTCTCCTTCATGATGCCGCCCAGGCTGGAGGACCAGTGCAGATGCTGGGCTGCACAGCTTGTGCGCCGCTGCATGCAACCCAGGAGGAGAGCGGGGAAGTTGAGTTTAAGCGTCGCTTGCAATTTGCTCATGGCACGCATTGCTGCCCAGCACTACACAAGCACAAGCAAGCAAGCACTTCTTGGATGCAATGCAAGCAGGGCATCACTTCTCAATATGAGTGGTCCAAAGGTTAGGGTTGAGGAAAGAGATAGGGTTAGGGTTAGTTAGGGTTGGGAAAGAGCGTGGCAGAGAGCCAAGGACGTGATAGGGATCTGCACAAGCAAGGAAGCAAGGACAATCAGGCTCGAGGTGCCGGGTCGCACTGCCTGCCAGTGCTGGCAGCACAGGAGCAGGTGCACACCTGCATGTCGGCCACCTGCTGGTCAGTGAAGGACTCCAGCAGCTGGCCCAGGCGGGGAATGTCTCGCTGGGGCACCCGCACACCAAAGCGTGACCAATCCATTTCTGGCTCAAAGGCCTGAAAGGCCGAGCAGCAGGCGGACCTTAGGCTGGTGTGAGGTCAGGGCAAACTGACCAGGTCACACAAATGCATACAAATGCAGGGAGCACACAGTAGGGTGTTCACACCTCCACACACATGTTCACGTTCGCAAGCTTGCACACAGGCAAGGTGGTTGAGATGAGTATACTTTGTGATGGAGAGGGATGGTTGGTGCCCACCCTGCCCCTCCCCACCCCGCTCTGCCACTACCACACAGGCTGAATGGTCTGAGATAGCATATGCCCTGATGACACTCAGTGGACAAGATTAGGCAACTCTCTGTGTGCGCCCTGGCCCAGCCCACCTCATGCAGGAAATCAGTGGCCATGACCGGGATGCAGCCGTACATGGCCGACACAATGCCCCGCTTGCCCCATCCACCGCCAGGTGCCGCCAGGCAGAAGCGGGAGGACGCATAGTCCCGGGCGTAGTCGTCAGTGCGGGTGACCACACGCCAGCCTGTGCGGTTGCTGTACAGCTCATACACCTGGGGGTGGAGGGCACACATCAGCAGTGCTGCAGCATTGGCAGGGAGGCACCTGTGATGACCTGCAAGGGTCGCTCTAGTAATAAAGTCAGCACCACAGTCAAGCCAATGCAGCTGCGGACTAACCAGGGCTCTACCTTAAACACTGCCTATTTAGCCTACCTATCCCCTTGTCAAGCAACAGCACAAGAGGAGGCATAACACAGGCGCCTGCCCTTACCTTTTGCCTCACGCCCCCACTGTAACGCTGCTGCTTGTAGTAGGTGCAGTGAGGGGGCACGGCGTTGTAGCGCCCGCTGCCACACACGCCACCTGCGGAAAACCACCAACAGCATCCACCATCCCCATTGTCCCCATGAAGCACAATGACAGACTGAATAGAGCTTTGCCCTACATAGCATCATGCTCAAGCAGGCATATAGCATGCAGATAGAGCAGGTTGGGCGGATGTGGAGAGGGCTGTAGGGTGGCAGCAGGCAGGGTATGGGAGGCTGCATGTTTCGTGGGAGGAGCAAGACCTGCAGACCTGTGATGGGGCCAAGCAGGAGGCAGTGTGGGCGAGGAGCACCCAGCATCGTGACGGCACCCTGCTCGTGCCCACCCTGTTCTCAGCCCTGTGAGTCATGGCCTGTGCTATGGCACCGCTGACCTGCAAAGAAAAAGGTGATGTTGCGCGGCCTCTGCTTGTTGCCGGGCCTCAATGGCGTCTCAATCATGAAGCGGTCATGACTGGACATGGCCATGAAGGGCACCACAATGTCCTACGAGCCGTTCACCAGTTCAGCAGGGTGTCAGGGTAGCAGGGCCGCAGGGCAGAAAGGCGGCAAGGCAGCAGGTTGGGTATGCCTCCTCCCTAATCAAGGAGTGAAATCTGCGTAGTGCCGTCAGGTACATGGCATCACAGTTGGCACGCTTGCTTGCCAGCTTCAGCTGCATGCTCCTTTTCTCACACTCACCCGGCCTGTGACATGACAGGGAATGCGGTTATGGAAGATGTGTGACCAGGATGGATGATAATCGTACAGGCCCCAGAATTGTAGCCAGGTCACGTTGGCCGTGAGCAGGCGCACGCGTAGGGGCAGCTCGCAGGTGCCCACGTCGCCCTCCATGGCGATCACATGCCTGGTGTGACACCATACAAGCATGCATGTGTGTTTGCTGCATGGCAGGACAGAAATGCCCCCAAAGACTCTGTACCCGTCACCCTGTCACCTCATGCAACACAGAGCGGAAGCTAACCTGCCGCATGGCGCCAGGCTGAGAGTGCCACCACATCAGCAAAGCATCGCCAGCATCAGCAGCGGTCAGCGGTGGTGATCAGCAGCAGTAGCTGCCATGCCCCTGCACCGTCTCTCCACTGTGCCAATGACAGCTACTGAGACACACTCCCAAGGTATGGTGCAGTAGCTGCAGCAGCAAGCAGTGGGTGTGTGGGCTGCAGCTGCCATGCCCCTGCACAGCCCCTAAACAACCCCTGTGTAGCCCGGTACAGCAACCACCGCCACAAGCATCACCCCACATGCTATGAGTGCACCTGCTGATCCCCATGCGACCTGAAAGGCTCCTAGCCAGCGCCATACCAACATCCCACCTTGCACCAGCAGTGGCATTCCAATATGGCCACTTCTCCATGATGTAGTGGAGGGCTGGAAGGAGCAGGAACGCCCTCTTCAGGTCACGGCTGCGGGGTGCATGGCAGACATGCATGGCGGACATGCATAGCATGAGTGTGATGCATGTGTTGTTACAGGTCCTCAAGGTATGCACATGAGGCAAAGCAGAGTTGGGCAAGCCACATCATCCACGCTGAAGGTCTTGCCAAAACAAAATGGTGTGATGGGCTGTAGTTGCACTCATGCCAGTGGCCAGAGATAAGTTGAAGGCAGGGCTGACCAACAGGACCACTGGCTGGACTAGGACAACAAAGAAGTAGCAACAGAAGTGTTGTGTTGGAGGGCCATACACTTCAAGCCATTGTGGAGGGCCATCCCCCTCGAGTCAAGGGGTCGCTGCTGAGTGTGTAGTTTCTGACCCCTGTGGCCCTAGAAGCCCTTGTTGCCCCTGACGCCCCTGACTACCTGAGCTTCCACAGCGTTTTAATGGTCATAGCGTTTCCTAGACGTCTGAGGTGCCCTCTTGAACGATGGGAGGCTTCTGCTGCGTCTGCTAGGTGAATCATAGACATCTGCCACTGAGGCTGATGGTGTTCAGGCTAGGCGCCAGTGGTTCACCTGGATATGGGCAGGTAGAAGAAGTCGGCATCGTCTCCGTTTGCAGTGCGGTGCCCAGAGGTGAGCAGCCTCTCCAGGATGGCCAGGTGCAGGGGCGGGCGGTCTATCTTGTGGATGTTGCGCCTGCGGTCATGCCAGGCAGCCTGCATGGGCTGTGCTGCTGTAGGTGACACACAGCTGGGAAAGAAATGGATACTGAGAGCAAGGGTATAGGGAGGAGGGTGGTGCAGAGCATTCTGGGTGCACGGCTTTCCGGGTGCACAGCGCCAGTCAGTCGGTTTGGCAGCATAGGTCAGTCTGGGGTATGGGCAGGACGTGATGTTGCCGCTGTGCTTCCTTCCTGACAGCTCCTGCCTGACCACATACTGCTGCTAGTAGGCATCAGAGGCGTCTGACGGGGAATTCAGGCACCCCTCTCACCTTGTCACACCCACCCTCACACCAGACTCACTTTACATGGAACTCTGGTGGCAGCTCATAGACAAAGATCTTTGGCCCCAAGCTGCTGGGAGTGTAGCCCAGGCCTGCCAGCAGCTCCTGGCCGTTGGAGGCAGAGTTGGACAGCGAGCAATCCGTGCCGTAGTAGCCTGATGGGCGGCAGGGCACCAGGAGGTGTAAAGAGGTCGGTCAATGCCCAGCTGGGTGCTGCGCTGGGTTGCACTGCATCGCTATGGTCCCATCCTTCTCAGCAGTGACAGAGCATCACTGCAACACTGTGGCTGTCCTGCTTGTGCATGAAAACACTGTGGCTGCCCTGCTCGTGGCCTGCTTGTGGCTTGGTCTGGTACAGGCTGCGTGACCTTGGCGAGCAGGTCAGGTACAGCAGGGTCGGGTACACTGGGCTGGCACAGTACACAAGGAAAGTGGCCGATGTCATCCATGACAATGTGACACACCTGGTTGGCAGTGGCAGAACCCTCCCATGCAGCGGCCGCGCTGGTTGCATGCATTGACGCACAGGGAGGGGTGGTCATCAGAGCAGGTGTTCACCTCAGGCACCCGCAGGCAGTAGCCTTTATGAAGCTGCTGGCATGCTGGCCCCGTTCGGTTCCATGGACAGTCACACCTAGAGAACAGCACACCCATGCTGTGTAGCACTGCTGTTGCGCCTCATGACTGTGCTGCCCCACACTGCTGCACACACTGCTTCACAACATCGCTGCACCAATGCTGATGTACATGCGATTAGCATGATTCAAAACAACTGGTGAAGCATGGCCTGCCGTCAAGCAACAACTGTACTGCTGCCAGCATGATGGCACAAGCAATATGTTGTTGGTGTAGCTCAATCCAAGGCAGGATGGCGAGTATCAAGGGGTGGAGCTGGGCGAGGTACCTGCCCAGGGGCTCGTAGCAAGTGCCGTAGGTCGTACAACCGTCTGGGCAAGCAGCGCTGGCACAGGGGACGAGAAGCGCTGAACCAGCTACCAGCAACAGGATCGCCGCAACTGCAGACGCTGCCAGTTGATGATGGCCAGCTGTCAGTCGAGCCATGCACCAGCGACAGCCGGAGCGATTGTAGCTGGACCAGCAAACGCATGCTGTACATTGCAGCGCACGATGGTACGCTTGTTTCAAATTGTCACCATGTCCCTGGCGGCCCGTGCCCTGTCCTGGGCGCCTGCTGTGCATGTGCATATACATCAGCTCCCTCCTACCATCCTCCTGTGGTACCCAAACTCCCTCACACGCCAGGTCCAACAGGGCGAGCACACTCCTACAAATTAATCCCTGCGTTCTTCCCTGCGCTTTTGACCAACCTTGTCCGATCGGACTGAAATTTTGATAGATGGTGTCTTGCAGAAAATAAAACATATTGTTTTTTAAAAATATTTCTCAAAAAACAATATGTTTTATTTTCTGCAAAACACCATCTATCAAATTTTCAGTCCGATCGGACAAGGTTGGTCAAAAGCGCAGGGAAGAACGCAGGGATTAATTTGTAGGAGTGCAGCATGCCAACCGCTGCTGCTGCTGCTGCTGCTGCTGCTGCTGCTGCTGCACTTTTGGCTCACATTATGGATGGGTCTCAAGTTAACGCTTATACCACAATGGAGCTGGTGTACGACTTCAATCAGAACTACCATGAGCCCTGTGGGCAGCGGCTAAACAATGAAAGCAGTGCCCCCTGGTATCCCCATGCCAGCCAGGCAGCAGAGCATCTTCACAGCAGCCTCGCAAGCAGCACCCGGCACCCCTCGAACACTACACGACCATGCCCTAGGCCTGCCTCTGCCCAGGATACTGCTGCTAGGGTGCCAAGGCTAGCCATGCCCAGCATGCTACTGCTGCCCCCCCCCTTCCCACTGAAGCCATGCAGGTAGCTGGACTGGGATGCACTGACAACAGGCGCACTGACCCTGCACCTAAGAAGAAGCAGGAGAAGCAGAACCAGCATGCTTTTAGAAGAGGTGCCTCTGCCTGGAGGGGGCGTGGCCTGGAGGGGGCGTGTGCATGTGCGCACACATCACCTCTCGCCACCTATCACCTCTCTTGTGCTACCCAAGCTCACTCACACGCAAGGGCCAGCACGGCCAGCAGCACGCCAGAAACAGAAGCCAGCACCCCCAAGCACTCCGCAGCCCTGCTCTGAGCCTGCCCAGCCTGCCAAGGCTAGCCATGCCCAGGATGCTGCTGCTGCCCCCCCCCCCCCTCCCCCGCTGCAGATAGGCAGGTAGCTGGACTGGGGCGCCAATGGGTGCGCAGACCCTGCATCTAAGAAAAACAAGCAGGAGTTCACTACTCCAGCAGAACCGGCGTGTAGCAAGGAAGGAGCTACCGCCTGGGGCGCGGCCTGCTCCCAACACCTACCCTAGATCCTGTGTCTAGTGTATAGCTATCAATGCCGAATGCTGGTGTGATGCGACACTGGTCTCGAAGCCTGTGCATATGCATCAGGGCATAGCACCTGTGTTTCGATCCCTGTGCATCAAGAACCAGCAGACCCAGCATAGCAGTAGACCAGCAAGAGGTCCACTTGGATACTGACTGCTAACTACTCTCTTCTATCGACTGCTCTCCTCGCCTGGCGGGGGTGACCGTGCCGTGCCTTAGAACCCTATCTTCACTCCTCTCCGTGCCTTGCCTTAGAACCCTATGATAGGGCCTATCACAGCATGTCGGGCTCGAGGCTGTGCCATGTTGGGTCCTGACGGTGTATGCTCGGGCGTGTTTAGGGGCATGTACACGTTACTACAGCGTTACATCAGAGCCATGCACTAACCATCACTAGTCACACACATGCGACCACTCTCATGCCACTCTCACCCACACACAAGCAACTTCTAAATGCCAGACCACTGCCGTGACTTCCGGCAGATCCAGCACGCCTCTTGCCCGCTAGTTATGCAACACTATTCTAGCTATCAGCAGCCCTGTGGGCAGCAGTTGGGAGCCAAGATCCCCAGGCCTTGATCTGCTCTGCAGCATTACAGTACAATGGGTCCTTGGCTAGAGGCTGAGCATGCACCATGCGACCCTTACCCACACCTCACACAGTGTCATGAAAACAAGTGTGCTGGCCCTGCATTCAAAAACCAAGGAAGAACAAGGAGAAGTCTCCACTTCAGCAGAACCAGCATGCAGTAAAGGAGGAGCTTCTGCCTGGCGAGGGGGGAAGTCATCCAGCCCATCAGTCATCCAGCCCATCCAGCCCATCAGCCTGGCGAGGGGGTGTTATGGGGAAGTCATCCAGCCCATCAGCCTTCTATGAGTAGTGTGACATGTCCTTGTCACAGTCGCTAGTTCCCTAGCAGCCTATGTACCACCCTTCATCCTGCATCCTTCATCATGTGATGTACAATCACTAAATTAGATACCGCAAGATAGCTGCCAGATACCCACTCTCTTGCCGGTTACAGTTCTGCAGCTATAGGCTCACTGGTAGACCCTGCACACCTCGACCCTCACCCGCTCAGTGTTCTGTCTAAGGGCCACCTACCTCCAGTAATACTGACCACAGTAGTCACATCGAGACCGTTCCCCGCACTTATGACAGTAGGCTGCGTAGCGTCGCTTCTCTTCGCAAGTGCAGTCTTGAGCGCATGCAGAGCATATCTTTGCCTCTGCTACAACCCTCCAAGCCTCCAGCATCAGCTCTGGTGACAAGCGCAGCAGATCAGCGTGCATAGCCTTGGTCGCTAGTTGCCTCTTAAGCCGCTGATCGGGCTGCTTCTTCAGCCCCTCCAGTGCTGCTTCTTTCAGGGCATCCAGCTGCAGCTGCTCAGCTGTGACCAGCCACTTGGTGATGTAGCCAGGGGCAGCGGGGTCCAGGGACCAGCTGCTGGGCAGCTCAGTGGCAAGCCTGCTGCACACATACTGCAGCAGCTCTGAGAAGTTGTACTGCAAGCAATGCAGCAAGCAGGGTAGGCTTTGCTCATGGAAGGCTACACACGTGCTGACAGGGGCAGAAGAGTGATGGACATCACGTGCCTTGTGCACCACAGGCAGCACTTGTTGCAGCTGCTGCAGGCTCAGCTCTGGGCGGGGCACAATGGGGTACAGTTGGCTGATGACCAGGAGCCACTCCTCCTTGCTGCTCCCTGACACCTGGAGGGACCACATCGGGCACACAGGATGGCTCTGGGTGCGTTGGATGGCTATGGATGGGCTATTGCACGGGAATGGCTCGGAGCTTGCGCCGCAGTTCCACTACATTGCGTCGTATCCCGGCACACGGGATCCCGGCACAGGGGCGACGATAGCGCGAACACATCGCGCGACACGGGCAGCCTGCCGTCGTCGCATTCGAGCGTTAACCCACCACCCTTAACGACGCTGGGGTGCGCCGCGACAACCTGCACGACACTGGGCTTAAGTACGGCACAGGTGCGCACAAGGCTACAGGGACGGATGGCCAAATCTTCGCTGGGGCTGCCAACTCTAACCGTCGCTATGTGCACGCTTACGCACCGCAGGCAGCGATGTGTCCGGGCAGGCAATCTGCACTGATGCCAGTGCTCGCGCTCGTGGATGTGCTGCCGTCGCTGGATATTTCGGGCTTGGGCAGATGCGGAGGCTGAGCATCAATCAAGTTGCGTTGTGATCCCTAACAGTCGGCTATATAGGGGAAAACTGTAATGTTGCAAACCCTAGTGATGAATGAGTGGGGTGCATGGAAGGACCGATGAGCCACTAGGGGCGAATGGAAGGAACGTGGCGACACCGCGTTAGGGAGCCAAGGTGGAGCTGGCGAATGAGTTGTTAGCCACTAGGTTCAGCAAGGGCGACAATCAAAAAGCAAATGTATTGCGTGATGGGTTGCCCCTTGGTGCCCCCCCAGCTCATGAGCCTCACAATCAGAACCCAGCCCTCTAGGTAACTCCCAGGTGCCTACCAGCCCTCCTGGTAACAGTCCTGCCTACGCTGAACAACGCTATATGAATTTAATCAGGGCTGCAAGCAGCCCCTGTGGGCAGCAGCTGAACTGGGATGCAGTGCCCCCTGTATCCCCATGCCAGCCTCTCCACGCCAGGCCAGAGCAGAGCATCCTCACTAACAGAACCCAGCTCCCCCGCGCACCCAGCTCCCCCGAGCCCTGCTCTGCGCCTGCCCAGCCTGCCAAGGCTAGCCATGCCCAGGATGCTGCTGCTGCCCCCCCCCCCCCCTCCCCGTTGCAGATAGGTAGGTAGCTGGACTGGGGCGCCAATGGGTGCGCGGACCCTGCATCCAAGAAGACTAAGCAGGAGAAGACTACTCCGGCAGAACTGGCGTGCAGCAAGGGAGGAGCTATCTCCTGAAGCGTGGCCTGCTCCCAACACCTACCCTAGATCCTGCATCTGATGTAACATTAGTGATGCCGGAAGCCGGATGCTCCAGGGACGGCGGGCATTGCAACTGTGATGCGACACTGGTCTCGAAGCCTGCGCATGAAAGAACAGCATCAGTCGAGTGATGGAAGGACCGATGAGCCACTAGGGTCAGCTTAAGGGTGGATGGCTAGCAAGTACGACAGACAACAAGCAGATGTGTGACGTGATGTGGTGCCCCTTGATGCCCCCACACAAGTTGTTCAGCTCATGAGCCTCACAAGCAGCACCCAGTCTTCCTGGTAACAGCCCTGCCCGACTTGCCCAGCCTGCAAAGGCTACCCACGCCTAGGATTATGCTGCCATACTCCCTTCCTCACCGCAGCAGTCAGGTAGCTGGACCAGGACACAAATGGGTGCTGAACCTACCTTGGACAAAGCAAGTAGTGCTCATTGCATCCGTGCTGCTTGCCTGAACACAAGTCACAACAAACCAGGCTTTCACCTTATGCACTCCATCCATGGTGGCAGACCATGTCATCACGCGCCTTAAGTCAGACCTGGCCATGGCGGCCACTGCCCTGCAATTGGCCAGGTCATGGCTGTGCAACATAGGCGTAGGTGCTAAGGTGCTGTTGGTGGTACTGTGCTGCTGGTAAGGGAGGTACGATAGTCTGAGATACTAGTGTTGTTGAGCAGATGTGACAGAGCTTCAAAACTAGCAGCTGCAGCTACCAGGACTGGGCACAGACTACTAGTCATGGATACAAAGGGATACTTAGATGACTACGAGGTTCAACGAAGTACACAAATGCAATGCTGAGACAGCTTGTGACGAGCGCTGCTTTGCGAAAGTTAGGCGGTCGAAAGTTAGGAAGCTTTGACATCCCAACCGCCAGCTCATAACTATGCGTTGCCTCGTATGTCCATACCACGCTCAAAACTAGGATGTCTTAAGTGCCGGCTGTCGACAGTCGAGGATGCAGCGATTGCTTACCTATCTGCGGCCTGACACGACTGCTCGACCTCGGCAAGTGCTCCAGGCAGAACTGGTACGCCGGAAGCATCTAACATCAGTGAAGCTGCAGTGACCCTACCCTAGACACCCCCCTGGGCGTAGGCAGCCTTAGAGGCTCGCTGTGCTGCCCTGGAGGTCAGCAATGGCCAGCTACGCCTTCAGCAGCGGCATGACATGCAGCAGTCTGAGGAACTGCAGCTGCAGCTCTGCCAGTACAGAGACAGATCCGAGGCACTGCTAGTCAGCAAGACACTGCTGCAAGAAGAAGTCATCAAGCACTTGAAGGTACACTACTCATGCCAAGCATTCATCAAGCACACAGTTGTTGTCATATAGCAACTTGTTTATCTACTGTGCTCTGCAGACCTTGGCGACGCAAGAGGCTAAGCTTGGTCGTCTACGCAGTGACCTGGCCGATGCAGAGTATGAAGTTGATCAGCTGCAGGTGGCTTTCAGGTGACCCCAGCATGCAGCTAGACCCGGCCAAGTGCTTCCTTGTCCTCCATTCCATACCCCTTACCCTCCTCAATTGTTGCTGCAGCAAGCCTGGTGCACTGTCCCATGAGCGTGGAGCAGGCACAAGTCCACATGGACATCCTCCACACCATGCCACACTGTGAACTCCAGGGCAATGAGGCAAGGGGGTACAATGGGGTATCCTCCAGCGTACCTCAGCCCGGGTTCTTTGCGATCTGCAGGTGCACTGCGGCTTGGAGCCGGGAGCTTGAAGGCAGCAAGCTGCAGCTGGAGCAGGGGGTGATGCGCCTGGCGGAGGACAGCGCAGCCACGGCCTGCCTGCTGAGCAGTGCACTGTGGCCTGCCAGCCATAGCCCCACAATGGCTGCAGATGCTCAACCTAGGCTCACACCGCTGGGATGCAAGCTGCAGCAGCAGCTGGGTGTGCAGCAGCAGCAGCTGGGGCAGCAGCAGCAGCAAGGTATTGAGGGACAATCAGACGGAGTGGCAGGGGATCAGTTCAGCCTGTCTAGCAGCCCCACGCCTGAGCAAGCTGGCATGCTTGCATGGCAGGCCCTGCACTCTCTGGCCCTGGCGCTGCAGGAGCTGCTTGCCTCCCACACATCAGCCAGCCAGGCCAGCGCGCAGTTGCATGGCGTCTCCCCTGCACTGCGCACCCACCTGGCCGAGCAGCATGGGCCACAGCTCAGCCCTCACCCTCAGGGCGAGCGTCACCCACTGAGTCAGAGGGGGGCACACCCCTCACCCCACCCCGCTACCCCTCACCCCTCACCCCACCCTCAGGCTCCTTACCCCTCACCCCATCCTGCTGCCCCTCACCCCACGTCACTCCCACGCCCTCTCCCCATGTCACACTCTGCTCAAAAGCTTTCGTTACACCACCCCAGCCCTCCTCGCCAACCCTTCCAAGCTGACAGCAGCCTCAGCTGCCAGTGTTCTCCTACTCCTGGAGCCCGCCAGGACAGCCCTCAACCAGCAGATCAGCTACACCCTTACACCGTGAGCTGGGGTTTAACACACGTCAACGCAGGACACGCTGGCAGACCACCACCATGTGTGGGTGAGGAAGCTGAGCGGAAGGTGCCCCACAGCTGGCTGTGGGGTGGCCCTGCACAGCTCAGCTCAAGCCGCCCTACTCTGCTTAGTGGCTTGGACAGCCCCCCAGCCCCAGCTGCCCTGCCCAACTATCATCTTGCTGCGCTCCCTGGCATGTCCCCTGGCCTTCAACACATTGAAGCAACCAGCAGCCCTTTGATTGGGTGCGATGCTGGCCAGGCAGCGCCCTGCACGAGCAATGGGGCGGTAGGCACACAGCTGGCCCCCAGCCCCTTCAAGTCAGCTCGGGCCATGGAGCTCAACACCAGCTGCACCGGCCCTGCTGCTGAACAAGGCAGAGCAGGGGAGTCCTCAAGCAGAGCCGAGCAGAGCATCGAGCACTTATCAAGCATCAAGTCATCCATGCCCTCGGAAGTGGGTGGTGGTCAGAAGGAGCTGGGCCCTGCTCCAGTTCCTGCTGTTGCCTTGCGAGGGGGCGGGGAGGTGGAGTCCAGGGCCCGGACTTTGGAGACGCAGGCGGGCTGCATTGCAGCTGACATCAGAGTAGCCGCCTCGGTGACATCCCCAGCAGCCTCAGTGAGCAGTGCAGCCCCAGCCATTGCCAAGGCCAGCAGCAATGTCATGGGTCAGGGTGTGACTGCAGTGGGTGAAGCAGCAAGAGCAGCAGCAGGGGCAGGGGTGGCGGCAGGGGCAGCCATGGGGGCAGGGGTAGGGAGCAAGGGGTCTCAGCCGGGAACAGAGCCTGGGCAGGTCAGGGCAGCGGGTGTGAGCAGCAGCACCTTCACCCTAGCTGCTGACCAGGGCCACCCAGAGCACCTCTGGCTGCACCCCAGCCTGGTGGCTGCAGCGAGTGGCTCCAAGGCAGACCTGCCACACCTGGTGTTGCGGCCAAGACCGGGCAGGAAGCAAGGCAACAGCAAGCAGGAGCAACAGCCACCTGCCTCACCGCCACAGCAGCAGCTGCCTGGCAAGCACTTGCCTGGCCGGCCACAACAGGTCAAGGAACAGCTGCAGTCTCCCAATCGAGGCGTCTCCCAGGGTTGCAATGATGGCTCGCCAGGCAGCAGCTCAGGGGCGGCAGGGAGGGGCGCACGGTTGCCAGCTGCTGGGCAAGGAGCGGGCCCTGGCCGGTGTAGCAGCTCTGGGAGTGGGGCAGTTTGTGCAGAAGCAAAGCACGGCGCAGGGCTGACCCTGTGCAAGCCAAGCCAGGCACTCACCCTGGCGGAGGAGGAGCAGAGCAAGGCTGCCGGCCCCGCAACGTGCCTTGTGCTGCCAACCCCGGAGGTGGGTTTGGCATGTTTACATAGCTGCAGCTGCTGCTGCTGTTTGCACATGGAGCAGGCAAGCACCCAACACTGTGATGTGGCGCTCACCGCTCCTGCCGCCGCCTGCCTGCCACCGCCCTGCCACACACTGCAATGGTTTGAAGCACCTGCTGTGCTCTGCAGCCTGCTCACCTAGGAGCCCCTCCCTCACTATCCCAGCGTGTCTCCGCACAGTATCACAAAAGCATTGGGTGTGGTTGAACTGTGATTTGGGTCACACCTGCTCTTCTTTGCTTGTGCTCCACCTGCCTGCCATCCACGCCTGCCTGCTCCATCCGCAACCACAATGTTGTCATGAAGAGCTATGGTTGTGTGTGTATCTCCCACCCTCTCCTTGCCTTCCAACCCTAACCCTAACATTGCCCTAACCCTAGCCCTAAACCTGACCTTTACCCCCCCCCTTGCTCTTGCTTGCTTGCACCTTGTTCCTGGCCCTGCAGCAGGCGGTAGCTGTGTTGGTGGCAGAGAAGCAGGAGCTGCAGCAGCAAGTGGCCGCCCTGAAGAGGGAGACGGAGCTGCTGCGCTTTAAGCTGTTGTCAGATGAGCAGGGGCTATCCACCAACTCTACCACACCAGCAGAGGGGACCAGCCCTCAGGGTACCCCCAGCCCATGGGGCTATGCAAGCCCACATGGCGCATGGGCTGGCATGAGCGGGGGCCCTAGGAGGCTGGGCTACACAGCAGAGTGAGTCACAAGCTCGCTGCTTGCTCAGCAAGGCTGATCCAGTCTGGTTAGACAAGATTGGCACAGAATGAAGTAGTACACACCATCATTGAGCGGAGGGCTAGGAGGCTTCCTTGGCTGGCTGGCTAGCTGGCTGGCTGCCTCAGACGTACGCTAAGAGATGCAGATGGTGTGCTTTCTCATCACTATCATTGCTAGTGCAGCACCAGGCTTGCATATGCCCTAATCAAACCCTGTGAACATGCGCTCCACACCGTGTCCCGCCACTGCGCCACCTGACCTAAGTGTGACCCAGGTGTCTGTGTTGCAGACTGGGCGCTCACCGCAGCCCCATGCTCGCCCCGCACGGCTACACCATGCTGCCGCACCACTCACCCACCGCTCTTCTGCGATCCCCTGTTATGCCGGCGCACAAGCTGGCGCAACCGGCACGCTCCCCTCTTGCAAGTGCTCCACTGGAGCAGGCACTCCAGCTCAGGCATACACGCCAGGACAGCCCCCAAGGTGGGTGCTGCTCTAAAGTGCCTTTAAGCGGATGTTCAGGTGACCCAATGCCGAAGTGGCGACCAGTCCGGCAAGGTCAGCGTGTCCTGGCCCGCCTAGCTGCTCCCAGCTGCATAGCAGCAGTGATGGGGTGGCGGCACTAGTAGTCCACCATGTAACCCATGTGCAGCCAGTGAACCCTGGCATGGAGCGTTCGGTACTTTGCAGTTTTCAGACTCATGAGCTGCGCTTAGTGTCATGAGTTTGACAGTATGCTCTGCCATGAGGGTCTGGATGCCAGTGTGGGGTAAGCCATAGGTCAGTGTAGCAGGTAGTGTAGAGCTGTGGCACAGCTGTTGGTAGTGCTAGCTGTCACATGTTGCTTTGTCAAGGGCACACCAGCCTTGCAGCATGCTACCACGAGCCTTGCAATGGTCTTACAGACAGGGGTTAGGTGCTATGCTAGTACTGTGGCGCACTCACTAATCAGGTGATGCTGTCGTCGCAGGCATGGGGCCGGCGAAGAGCGCCTTGACCGCGTCATCGCCGGCCAGTACCCCGATCCCGCCATCGCCCGCGGACCTTGTCGCACCCACTCAGTACCTAGGCGTAGTGCCTCCCTGGCTATGCCAGGCCCCCGGCGGTTTGGGGCTGGGTCCCGGGTTGCAAGCGCGCGCCAGCCAGCATGTGGAAGCTGATGACGCGAGCCCCGGCGCTTCACTATCGGAAGCGACGCCGGCATCATTCAACAACTCGCCGGCAGACAAGAGCGGCACTGTGCTACTGGAATTAGAACAACTCGCCGCCATTGCACCCAGACCTTCGCGAGGAAAGACATGCACAACAAGGCAATCATAACACAGGGCGGGACAGGCTAGCTGATGCACTAGACATTGCAAAGATATGAAGCAGGATGTCGGCTGTGATTAGCATGGTAGTGGACAGTATTGAGGTATGTATACTATCCAGCTCTGGATTCACTGTGACATTGTGTTCTCCCCGATCTTCTTGGGATTTGTTTAGCTACCACAATCTTCCCCTTTGCACTTCAGGTGTTGAAGGTGAACAAAGGTGATCACCAGCTTTGTTCTCAATCCTTAGGCTGATGTGTCAGAGTTGTACAGTGTGGCTTGACCTTGGCTGCAACCCGGCACATTAGGCAAAGCAGGACACGAACAGCTATGCCGACAGCTGTATACATCACCACGGAGCAGCTATAACAACAAGGGGGTAACTAGGCCGTTGATGCCGGCATGATAATGATATGTTTTGCATGTAAAGAGTGGCACGGGGCGCGGGCATGCAACTCTGCTGCAAACGTAGACGCGTAACAAAGGTGCGGAGATTCCAGCGGTGGCAAGCGTTTCTTCATCTGTACACTGCAGGTCCTCAGAGTAGCACCAGCGCACGAAAACAAACATGGTGTACAGCGAGCACGGGCAGACAAAGCGGTACTTCGTTCGACCCGAACCCTTCCTCAGTACCTCTGCACATTTCCACGATGCCACGAGCAGCACTGAATCGCCAGCCCCGGAGTTCAGGGTCAGTGGCACACCCCACAAACGCAGCACGGCAGGCAAGCTGCACACTGGCAGCCACCACACTTACGACAAGCTGATGGCGGACAGCACAGCCATCAAAACAGCCGTGAAGGCCAAGAAGGACAAACTGGAGTTGTTCCCTGCGCCTCTGATGCACACTCGGTCTTTGCCGCACTCCACTTATCGCGGAAATGGCTCATTCACGGTAGGCTTGTCAGCGATGCCATGATGTGGGACATGTCAACTTTGTCGCACACCACCATCGCACAGCTGCCTCCAACCTATCGCTGCCTTAACCTCATTGCCCTACACCACAGCTACCATTATGCTTGGCGTTTGCAGGTTGAGCTCCCCCACACATCTTTGACCTATCGCAGTCTGAAGCTGGTCCCCTTTGCACAGCTTAGCTGGAAAAGCGAGTACTCTGATCATTACGTCAAGAAGGAGCCAAGTCCCCATCGGGGTTACAGCGTGCTGTCGCAGCGGCGCAGTTTGGTCTGATGTGGGTCCAGCTTCTCCTTCACCCTGGCAGGTGTGGGCTTAGGCTCAGTCATGTGTGCCAGCCAGGATATCACAACAGCCAGGAGGCAGCAGCTACTTTGTCACAGCCTGATTGACGTCAGATGACTTCATGCATAAACATAAACATATGTGCACACTTTGTATTGGGGCGTAGGCATGTCACAGCCTGAGTTGAGCAGCAGCAGCTTGGGTTGAGTTTGTCCCTTGGTAGTCCAGTAGTTTAGGAGCGATGCTGTCTTGGTCTACTTGCTAACCCAGTGCTGGCATAGCACCCAGGCTCAGCAGTAAACAGGGCTGTAAGTCAGCTTGCGAACAAGGGCTGGCAAGGCAGAGCGGGGTGGCGCTGTAGAGCAGCTGTTGGTAGTGCTAGCTGTCACATGTTGCTTTGTCATGGGCACACCAGCCTTGCAGCATGCTACCATAAGCCTTGCAGCCATGAGCAAAACACCTTGGCATTACAGCACTAGGTTAGCATGTGCACAGTGGTCCTTGCACATGTAGTTTACTGCACATCAGGATACTGCTGGACGAGTTCTTGAAGGTTCGGCTGTAGCGTTGAGGCTGGTGGCATTGTATACTTGCGCCCATCCTCTTGTCAGAAGTTTGCACCATAGCTAGGTTGAGAGGGCTATAGTCAGGAGAGGACCATAACCAGGCCGGGGTGGGTGATGGTGAAGTGTGCAGTGTGCCGGGTTGCTTGGCCATGTGCATGTTGCCCTCTGGTGGTCTGGCCGGGACAGGTGGGACTATGGTTTGTAAGCACCCCAGTGCTGATGTTTAGAAAGATGACTCTGTCCTATAAAGCCTGCACACTCTCCCATCACAAGCAACATAACATGCACCTGCCCTGTCGGGACTACCAGCCTGCTTTTTGGGGGACACCACCCACACCAGTCTATCAAACCACCATCTTCTCCTCACCGGGCTGAGAGAAGATGGCTTTCGCCGCTGGAGTCGCCAGCCGCTAGGCTACTTGGCAGCTCCCCAATTGAACTTGTTGTGGGCTCAAAGTGGACTGTTCAGCACCATCAACCACCCCAGTAGAACATCCAGAACAAGTGAGCTATGTTAAGCTGACCCCCTGGACCTGGCCTTCTACTCCACAAAACCAATAATACCCAACGACAGTGCCAAAGTTACCTGGTCATGCTCGTGCGGACTTGTGCTGAAAGCTTCCTGTCCAGCAGGTGTGCTGACATGTGATTGGGGCCAATGCATACGAGCACCTCTCCCGATGCATCGTCTTAAGCATGCCTCCCCCACCTATTGACCCACTTGACTTCAATGCCTTTGGTGCCTAGGTCAGGCGTTCCCAACTACCTGAAAACCACCCCCCTGTGATACGAAGCCCGTATCTCCGCAGCCACTCAGTCAAAAATATATGTAAACAGTGCTTTGAACAGAGGAGAGTCATATCTACGAAATGGCAGACGCAGCAAAAACTATCTCGCTCTCAGCGGTGCTCAGTGCCTGTCCAAAGATAAGCATTTGAATTCATGCGATTTCGCCACATGCGAGGCGCGCCGCACTAGCACGCTTCGCCACGCTGTTGTGAGTGGCACCTGCAACACGCAGCAGCAGTCGGAACATGTTTTGCTTTTGGCATGTGGACGCGACGACGGCAGTCGTGACGACTGGATACCACTATGAGCTTTTGGAGCTGCTGCTGGCGCTAGTGCATTACCGGCTGCTCTACTACGCTTAAACAAGGTGCTAGGTGCAGTACGTGGTGTTGTCTCACCTTGCTTTGCTGCCCTCGACTTGTTAGCTGCAGGTGCCCCACGCTTACGGGACGTGCTTGCCGCTGCCAGCTGTTGCTGCTGCTGAGGGGGTGCACCAGCAGGCTCAGCCAGCTCAGGGGTGGTGCCTGCAGGTGTCAGCTGCTGCTGAGGGGGCGCAGCTGCGGCAAGCTTTTCACGGATGTGGGTGCACACGTGGCTCAGTAGCTTGGGTACCCTCCAGCTCGTGTGTACCTCCTGCTTGTGAAACTGGAGGTATGACTGAAGCTGCTTTCCTGTCATCTTACTTGCCTCCTCGACAGTTGTGTGGCCATAATCATGCCCCCCCAAGGCAAGGGCATGGGCCGCTGCAAGCCGCTGTTGGCACGCATGGTCACCCACATTAATCACAACCCTCCCGACCTTGTGCGTTGCATCTGTGATCTGGCGCTCTGCCTTTGCTGACCGCTGTGCTGCAGCTGTGGCATCCTCCTTACGCCGCACTTCAGCACGGAGCTGACCCATATGCTGCTGCAAATCATGAACATCCACAGTCTTCATGGCCTCCTTGCATGTGTGCACCTCAGCCTGCAGATCACGGTTTGTCGCTTGTGCCGTACAAGCTGCAGCCTTGATGTTGTTAGGGCAATGCAGATAGCCAGCCCTTGGCGACTTGTTTAGTGCATAGAGCTGAGCACTCTTGGCCTTGCTTAATCTCTTCTTGGTTCTCTTCATGGTTAGGGGTTGAGAGGTGGGTGGGTGAGTGGCTGAGCGGGGCTACGGGCTTGGCTCGGTGGTCAGGGTGATGGGGGGTGATGGATACGGAGATGGGTGAAGGAGAGGTAGGGGGGAGATGGGTGAAGGAGAGGTAGGGGAGAGGTAGGAGGCGGGGAGAAGGAGAGTTAGGGGGCAGGAGGCTGATGGCAGGCTGGGAGGAGGGGCTACTGGGAGCTGGGCGGGGTAGACGAGGTTGGGAGATGGTGGGTTAAGGTGTGTTGGTGGTGGCCATGTGGCGGAGTGGTCAGCCAAGCTCAGTCGGCTCCTCATGCACCTGTAGCCATCAGCATGTGTACCTTGTAAGCGGTCCATAACTTGTCACATACAGACCCAATGATTGAGTTGCATAGTGCCATGGACGCGTTAATGAGTATGCTACAAAAGATTCGTGTGCGGCCAGGCTGTTGTTCAATGGTTGAAAACATATAGCGGATAATAGTTGGAGGGGGTTACTAGACCCTACTGTGCCGCCCACCAATACAGCGATACAGCGATGTCGCACACGAATTCGGGTTTCTTCACATCCTCGCCAAGCGGCCTGCACCATCAGGAACCTCGCGCAGCCATGTTTGCCGGACTTCAGTGGTGTGCGCCACCGACATGTCGTGCATCGCTAACGGATAGCCAAGGACGTAGCTTACCGGTGTAGCTAACCACGGTCTGCGATTGGGACACATCCGGGGTCACATGTGGCTGCCCGCATCGAAAGACTCCGATGGCGATTCCAGTCTTACATTAAACGCGCAATATCACATCGCAGCAGACGCAACAAACGTTACATCAAAAGATTGAGTAGGTGGGCTGCAGTTGCATGAAGATTGCCAACCCCATGTTGGGAACGCCTGACTCTGACCCTTAACGTGTTTCACTCCCCTCTCCTTCCTAGCCCTCCTAGCTTTTGCGTCCTTACCAGCCCTCCAACCTTTTGCGCCCCTTGCTCCTCCGCTTCTCTGACTTCTCCGCTTCTCGAGGTCTCTCACACGCTCCCTTTAGCTCCCTTCCCCTTCCTTCTCTGAGTTCTTTCTCTCCTAGGTAGTTCCCCTTCTTTTTCCCTTTCTCTCTGTTCTCTCCTTAGTCTTTTACCTTTGGAGGTTGGCTTGTATCCACCCGAGCCCTACCTCCTTAGTGTAACAACTACTACTACCTGTTGCTGCCGGTCACTGATAAGCTTCTTGGTGTGACGGTCACGTCAAGCTTCATGGTGACAGTCACGGTAAGCTTCATGGTGTTTGGCTTTGCTTGCTACAGCTGTCGTAGGGCAGGGCCTTGCAACTTCCTCCTAAACCACTTGCTTGCAATCTAAACCGGCCTCAATGCAACAATCACTGTTCCCACGCAATGTCTTTAGCCAGTCATGCCAGCCACATGCCCCAAACCTCCTCTTGTCGCCACCCTGGCCACATTGCTGCACCAGGCTCCTCTGCTTGTGTACTCTGCGTGTATTCCCTTGCTTGCAACAAGTATCAGCGGCTACTTGCATGACATCATGACACCTCATACGCAATGTTCACGGCTGGGACATCATGGCCAGTAGTACCCACCACATCTCCCACACCTCATCCTTACGCCACACGCGGAGCTTATGCCGCACTGTCGTTCAGGCTTCTTTGTTATTGGTCGCAATTGCACTGCTGTGTACATGAGGGGCATGCCTTCTTCTCCACCGTGACCTTCCAGGCCTCCAGCATCAGCCCAAGGTGACAAGCGCAGCAGGTAAGCCTCCAACACATTGCTTTCCATTATCATATGGGGGGGCTGACCCGGTTGCTTCTTGAGCCCCTCCAGTGCTGCTTGCTTCAGGGCATCCAGCTGCAGCTGTTCAGCTGTGACCAGCCACTTGATGATGTAGCCAGGGGCAGTGGGGTCCAGGGACCAGCTGCTGGGCAGTTGTGTGCCAGCCTGCTTTCCACAAACTGCAGCAGCTCTGGGAAGTTGTGCTGCCAGCAGTATATGCATGGCATGCATGGCAGGTATGCGATGGATGATGCATACGAGGGCCCCGCCCCGCCCCGCCCCGCCCCGCCCCGCCCCGCCCCGCCCCGCCCCGCCCCGCCCCGCCCCGCCCCGCCCCGCCCCGCCCCGCCCCGCCCCGCCCCGCCCCGCCCCGCCCCGCCCCGCCCCGCCCCGCCCCGCCCCGCCCCGCCCCGCCCCGCCCCGCCCCGCCCCGCCCCGCCCCGCCCCGCCCCGCCCCGCCCCGCCCCGCCCCGCCCCGCCCCGCCCCGCCCCGCCCCGCCCCGCCCCGCCCCGCCCCGCCCCGCCCCGCCCCGCCCCGCCCCGCCCCGCCCCGCCCCGCCCCGCCCCGCCCCGCCCCGCCCCGCCCCGCCCCGCCCCGCCCCGCCCCGCCCCGCCCCGCCCCGCCCCGCCCCGCCCCGCCCCGCCCCGCCCCGCCCCGCCCCGCCCCGCCCCGCCCCGCCCCGCCCCGCCCCGCCCCGCCCCGCCCCGCCCCGCCCCGCCCCGCCCCGCCCCGCCCCGCCCCGCCCCGCCCCGCCCCGCCCCGCCCCGCCCCGCCCCGCCCCGCCCCGCCCCGCCCCGCCCCGCCCCGCCCCGCCCCGCCCCGCCCCGCCCCGCCCCGCCCCGCCCCGCCCCGCCCCGCCCCGCCCCGCCCCGCCCCGCCCCGCCCCGCCCCGCCCCGCCCCGCCCCGCCCCGCCCCGCCCCGCCCCGCCCCGCCCCGCCCCGCCCCGCCCCGCCCCGCCCCGCCCCGCCCCGCCCCGCCCCGCCCCGCCCCGCCCCGCCCCGCCCCGCCCCGCCCCGCCCCGCCCCGCCCCGCCCCGCCCCGCCCCGCCCCGCCCCGCCCCGCCCCGCCCCGCCCCGCCCCGCCCCGCCCCGCCCCGCCCCGCCCCGCCCCGCCCCGCCCCGCCCCGCCCCGCCCCGCCCCGCCCCGCCCCGCCCCGCCCCGCCCCGCCCCGCCCCGCCCCGCCCCGCCCCGCCCCGCCCCGCCCCGCCCCGCCCCGCCCCGCCCCGCCCCGCCCCGCCCCGCCCCGCCCCGCCCCGCCCCGCCCCGCCCCGCCCCGCCCCGCCCCGCCCCGCCCCGCCCCGCCCCGCCCCGCCCCGCCCCGCCCCGCCCCGCCCCGCCCCGCCCCGCCCCGCCCCGCCCCGCCCCGCCCCGCCCCGCCCCGCCCCGCCCCGCCCCGCCCCGCCCCGCCCCGCCCCGCCCCGCCCCGCCCCGCCCCGCCCCGCCCCGCCCCGCCCCGCCCCGCCCCGCCCCGCCCCGCCCCGCCCCGCCCCGCCCCGCCCCGCCCCGCCCCGCCCCGCCCCGCCCCGCCCCGCCCCGCCCCGCCCCGCCCCGCCCCGCCCCGCCCCGCCCCGCCCCGCCCCGCCCCGCCCCGCCCCGCCCCGCCCCGCCCCGCCCCGCCCCGCCCCGCCCCGCCCCGCCCCGCCCCGCCCCGCCCCGCCCCGCCCCGCCCCGCCCCGCCCCGCCCCGCCCCGCCCCGCCCCGCCCCGCCCCGCCCCGCCCCGCCCCGCCCCGCCCCGCCCCGCCCCGCCCCGCCCCGCCCCGCCCCGCCCCGCCCCGCCCCGCCCCGCCCCGCCCCGCCCCGCCCCGCCCCGCCCCGCCCCGCCCCGCCCCGCCCCGCCCCGCCCCGCCCTGCCTTCAGCCAATCACCGCATGTAGAATGGGCTACATGCCCCACACCTCGTCCTTTCACCACCCTGGCCACCCTTGCCACATTGCTGCTGCTGCAGGGGGGTGACGCGTTGGTTGCTTTCAACCCAGGCACGGCTCAGCCCAGTTTTCCTACTGCCAGTCGAAGTGCAACCCAGCCTACACCTCTGCTTGACTGCGCTGATTGCTAGTTCCAGCCCAGCTGTTCCAGCCCAGTTCCAGCCCAGCTGTTGTGCTGACACCCCAGGCACGACCCAACCCACATATGTCTTCCATTTATCATCAGGCTCCCTTTGCTGGCCATGATGCTCGATGCTTGAATCTTTTCAAGCAACAATGGCTTTCAGCCCAGGTCACACCTATCAGCAGGCTCCCCTTTATGGTCAGCCTAACCACTTGCGGGTAATCTGCGAGAGCTCTCTACCTCATCAGAAGCCATTTGCATGACACCGTGACATCCCATATGCAATGTCGATAAGCCAGCATAGCACTGCCCGAGCCTCCCTAGCAACAGCCATCCACACGTTATCATCCAAGTACTCACATGGTGCACCCTCAGGCAAGCACCCGTCATGGCCATCAGTTCTGGCAACATGCCCTAAGATACTGCCTTGCATGACACACATGTCATGGGCTTGCACTGTGCGCTACGTCACGTGACTTAGCCGTGCTGACTTGTCTGGTGCGGAATTTATTTACTAACACCACAATGCCCACCTTCAAGGATTGAGCCTGCAGCACCAATATGCCTGGCTACCAACTCATCCAATAGCACCACCATCAACTTCTAAGCCAGCTGCAACACAGGACAGGACATCAAATTAACCCCCTACTGCAACCTGTCCACCCCACCTTGCTGGACGTGCCATGCTGGACGTGCCATGCTGGACGTGGGTCACCGGTGTCACTGCACCTGACCCTTTGTCATCGTGTGATATGCTTCGAGATGGCTGCGATCTTTTCAAGCAACAATGGCCCAGGTCGCACCTATCAGAAGGCTCCCGTTGAATTCCATGTGTAATGTCAATGGCTGCCACATCATGGCGAGTAGTACTTACCACACTGCCCACAACGTCGCCGCTGACTACATGCACTGCATAGGCTGCTGCCGTAACTGCCCCTGTAGGCAGGGTTGCAAGTGCAGTTTTGCGTGCATTGGGTGCAGAATGATTTTAATGACACCCTCCAGACCTCCAGCGTCAGCTCAGGGGACAAGCGAAGCAAGTCAGCATCCAGCGCCTTGGTCTCCATCTGCGTCCTGATCTGCAGAAAAGCTTGTGTCTTCAGCCCCTCCAGTGCTGCTTTCTTCAGGGCATCCTGCTGCAGCTGCTCAGCCATGACCAGCCACTTGATAATGTAGTTAGGGGCAGTAGGATTCAGGGACCAGGTGCTGGGCAGTTCAGTAGCAAGCCTGCTGCTCATATACTGCAGTATCACTGGAAAATTGTACTGCAAGCAGAGAAGGGATGCAGAGGAAGGCCGCGTGCACAGTATGTGGTATTGAATATGGTAAGCTAGGGGTGCAAAGATGTCACAAGAACAGAGCAGACTAAACAGGGCGGGGCAGCACGCACCTTGTGCACCACAGGCAGCATTTGCTGCACTTGCTGCAGGCTCAGCACTGGGTGAGGCAGAATGGGGTAGAGCTGGCTTATGACTAAGAGCCAGTCATCCTTGGTGCTGCCTGACACCTGGGGTGACCACAACGGGCACACGCGGGCATGCAGGATGGCTATAGCTGTGTAGCGGCATGGGGCAGTCGAGCTTGGCTTCACGCTCGAGCCGCTCCCCGGTTGCGTTTCTGCGGGCACGGACCTTGATCGACGTGCTTCCCGTGCTGAGCATATCCTCTATCAGTGGCGACGACACCACAAACACATCGCGTAGCACCGACAGCTCGCCGTCGTCGCACTTGAGAGTCAGTCCGCCACCCTTAGTCACGGCAGGATGCGCCGCGATGTCCTCCAACACGCACTGCACCATCGTATCTGCCTGCCGCACTTCAGGCTCAGCCCGCTTCCCTCAATCACGGCAGGATGAACGACGGTTCTCACTACCACGCATTGCATGATCTTGCGTATGTAACTCATGCCCATGACATGTCAACTACAAGTCATGTATAGGCTTTGTGACTTACTTGGTACCAGGTACACTCATCTGGACACTCATCTGAACTAAGACACAACGAAACATTTTTGACGAAGTTGCTGTAAACGCTTGTAAACGCTTGAGCAACTTGAGCAGCTTGGTACAAGACCGCTTACTGTTTCACCAACTTGTCCTCGGCTGTGTTGCGAACTTACAATCTTGCTCTTGTGTGAAAGGGGTATGCAGTCAGTGCTTCTGGCTCAACCTGCTGACGACCGCTTCGCATAACGAGCTGCCGGTATACGAGCTGCCGGTATACGAGGTGCGCAGTACGAGCAATGCATTCTACAGGAAGATGCGTGTAATTCTTGTGTTGCACACATGCTAGCACCGGCGGCAGCTGAACAACGCTGCCATGCCTACTATTGCCATGCCTACTACTGACATCCCATACACCGAGCCTCCCTAGCAACAGCCATCACTCAGGATGCTTGACACCACCTTCCACACGTTTTTACAATTATGTACTCACATGGTGCACCCTCAGGCAAGCACCCGTCATGGCCATCAGTTCTGGCAACATGCCCTAAGATACTGCCTTGCATGACACACAAGTCATGGGCTTGCACTGTGCGCTACGTCTCGTGACTCAGCCCAGCTGCAAGAAACGAGCCTGCAGCACCAACATGCCTGGTTGCCAACTCATCCACTAGCACCACCATCATTAACCCCCCTTTTCAATCCTTTCAACCCACCTTTTCTTTTCACATTTCACACAACAGGGCTGAGGGATGCGTTGAGCTAAGCTGAACTGGCGGAGCATCAGTGCATAGTTCATCCTGCAGTACCATGCTTAACATGCTGTCCACACTATTTGGCTGTACGCTACTATGTGCCAACACGATGGGGCCATGCTGCAGCTGCTAGCCACCTGCTGCTGTCGGTCACCCAGTTGGGTCAGCTTATTGGTGTTTGGCTTTGTTTGCTAAAGCTGTCTCAGGAAAGGGCTTACAAACTTTCCCCAAAGGTTACTGGCTTGCATTCATCCGACCCCTCTCCTCCCCGTGCAACCGTCACAGTCCCCGAAATGTCTTCAGCCAATCACCGCATGTAGAATGGGCTACATGCCCCACACCTCGTCCTTTCACCACCCTGGCCACCTTGCTGCTGCTGCTGCTGTAGGGCGTTGACAGTGCGCTGACTGCCTTCCAGGCACATTCCAGCCCAGCGCGGCCCACTTCACGTGTACCTTGTGCGTGCTTTCTTCCCTTGCTTGCAACAAGTATCAGCAGCCATTTGCATGACACCATGACACCCCATCCGCAATGTTCACGGCTGCAACATCATGGCGAGTAGTACCCCTATCACAATACCCACACTTCATCCTTTCACCACACGCAGCGCACAACTGCTGCTGGTGCCGTGGTGGTCGCAGTTGCACTGCTCCGCACATGCTGTGCCCATGGTGCTGCCTTCTATAGCTATCGCAATTGCACTGCCAATTCCTCCACCATGACCTTCAAGGCCTCCAGCATCAGCCCAGGTGACAAGCGCAACAGGTCAGCGTCCAACACATTGCTTTTCATTCGCAACCGGATCTGTTGACGATGTTCCTTTTTCAGCCCCACCAACACTGCTTGCTTCAAGGCATCCAGCTGCAGCTGCTCGGCTGTGACCAGCCACTTGATGATGTAGCCAGCAGCAGACGGGTCCAAGGACCAACTGCCAGGCAGTTGAGTGGCAAGCCTGCTGCTCACAAACTGCAACAGCTCTGGGAAGTTGTACTGCAAGTAAAATATGCATGGCAGGAAGGGCACTATTAGGAGCCATAGTGGTAGTCAAAAATCCCCTGCTGTGACCAGCGTACTCAGAAGCAGCACCATGCATGAAGCATAGTGGGCGACGGTGCGATGAGGCCTGGAACAGATGTGGCAGTCACCAGCCAGGCAGGCCCCACTGTGCCTAGCGCTGCCCCTGCTCGCACCTGTGCACATCTGGCACATACCTTGTGCACCACAGGCAGCACTTGCTGCAGCTGCTGCAGGCTCAGCTCTGGGCGGGGCACAATGGGGTAGAGCTGGCTGATGACCAGGAGCCACTCCTCCTTGGTGCTGCCTGACACCTGGAGTAAACACAACGGGCACACGCAGGCACACAGGATGGACATGACTGTGTTGCGACATGGAGCAGTTGGGCATCCCAGCGGCCACGCACCTCGACCGTCGTGCAGCCCTCGCCAAGCACGTCAGCCATCCAGGGCGACGACAATACGAACACATCGCGCAGCACCGACAACCCGCCATCGTCGCACTCAAGGGTCAGCTCGCCACCCTGCGGGTGCGCCTTTACAACCTGCACTAAGCACCGAGTACACGTTGGCGACCCCGGGAAGGGGCCAACGTCTTCACGGGGGCAGACACACCAAAACAACCCTTTCATCAGCGTGGTGCACTCGTACACGCACCGCGAGTAGTGATGCGTCCGGGCAGGTGACTTGCACTGATACCCCCGCTCGCGCCCGCGTATTTGCTCCTGCCCGCGTGCAAACCTTGCGTGGGCAGGGACGCAGCCTACATGAAAGCATTGCGCGTTCTGCACACTGGTTGAGACAGGACAGATTGGCAGATTGACACGGAAACCCTAATGCCAGCCTGCCCGGGCCATGCATGCAGACTAGTTTTCACCCCCGCACCTGGCCCACCCCCATGGCCCAAGAGATAGTATTCAACTCATTTCTGCACGGAGTCCCTACTGCAACCTGTCCAACCCACCTTTTCTTGCAACTTCTGAGCCCAGATCTCTGCACACCTGGGATGGAGGTGTCTCAGCTTGGCCATTGGCTGCGTTTGCTGCTGCTCATGCTGGACGTGGGTCACTGGTGTCACTGCACCTGCCCCTTTGTCATTGTGCGATGTGCTTTGAGATGGCTTCCATCTTTTCAAGCAAAAATTGGCTTTCAGTCAGGTGTCCCCAACTGACAGAAAACCGCCCCTTGGTGATCAAAACGACGCCGCGTCTCAGCCCCGTGGTTTTTATTTATGTTTCGCACATCCCTGGATAGAGGACTCTTTCAGCTATGCGGTGCAGCTTGTAGCATTGAATATTGTGCAGTGTGCTGAGTGCTATGGCGGCTCAAATCTTGACATTCAAATGCATGCCAGTTTTGCTCATGCGGGCCTCGCCGCGACCGACCGCCGTGACGGACGTGGCCCAGGAGCACCTGCGCACAGTGAGGCACAGTCGCGCAGTCAAAACGATTCACATGGCATGCCAAACCGATCCAACAACGCCCCTTCACCCATGCTCAGAAATATACAAGGTTGCTGCGATGCTTGACCCGTTCGTGAGCAGTACTGATGACTTGGCCACTCTACACAACCCTACAAGGCAGCAGGAGGGGTGGGCAGCCCAGGGGCGGCGCCAGCACCAGCTGCCAGCTGCTGCCAGGGGGGGGCAGCAGGAGGGGTGGGCAGCCCAGGGGCGGCCCCACCACCAGCTGCCAGCTGCTGCCAGGGGGGGGCAGCAGGAGGGGTGGGCAGCCCAGGGGCGGCGCCAGCACCAGCATCAGCATCAGCACCTGCCTCCTGCTCATCCCCATGCAGGCCCTGGTTGATGGTGGGAGGGCAGTGAGGGGGCTGGGAGGGGCTGGGAGAGGTTGGGAAGGAATGGTGGGGCAGTAAGGGGGCTGGGAGGGGGCGGGAGGGGGTGGGAGGCTTCTGCGGGGGCTGGGAGGTGGTGGGGCTGCAAGGGGGTGCGAGGGCTGCAAGGGGGTTCGGCTAGTCAATTTTGCAAGGCAGTGTTGGGTCACGCCAAAGGGTGAGCAAGCGGGCCTAATTGATGGTTTGCCGTGCTTTCATTTCCAGCAGCTGTGTCGTTGAGTTACGAACAAAGTAATAACTCGAAAGTCTCATAACTCAGAGTGGTCAGCTCACCACATGCCAGTTTGTGCAAGAGGGTCCCTTTTTTAGTGTGGCTGGCTAGAGAGACCTCTATCCATTCGCACCACGCTGCAATGTCGAGTTATTTCTTGCCCAACGATGGCCCTCCGACGCAGCCTGCACCAATTAAAGGCTCGCCGAGCGAGCTTGGCGGGCTGAAATGTGATTGTACTTCCGGCTCAATGCCAAGCGCAGTTCTATCATTGGTGTCCCTACTCACCACTAGAACAATCGACAGTGAGCAGCTGAGGTGTGTTCGCGCTCGCTTGCGCCGGCATGGACTCTGATGCAAGGATTAACGCGCCGCTTGCCAGTAGATGCGGAGTAATTCGCAGGTGCCAATGCAGCAAACGCTACCGGAATCGGTGCACTCTATTGCGAGTACTTGCATGAAGATTACCAACCCCATGTTGGGGACTCCTGACTTTCAGCCCAGGCACCGCCCTCTCACACCTATCAGCAGGCTCCCCTTGATGGTCAGCCTGGACACTTGCGGGTAGTCTGTGGGTGCTCTCTTCCTTGTGAGAAGCCAATTGCATGAAACCGTGACATCCCATATGCAATGTCGATGGCTGCCACATCATGGTGAGTAGTACTTACCACATTCCCCACAGCATCTCCGCAGACTACATGCGCTGCATAGGCTGCTGCTGTAACTGCCCCTATAGGAAGGAGAGCAATTGCAGTTTTGCGTGCATTGGGTGCAGAATGATTGTAATGACACCCTCCAAGCCTCCAGCATCAGCTCAGGGGACAATCGCAGCAGGTCAGCATCCAGCGCCTTGGTTGCCATCTGTATTTTGATCTGCTGAACAGCTTGTGTCTTAAGCCCCTCCAGTGCTGCTTGCTTCAGGGCATCCAGCTGCAGCTGCTCAGCTGTGACCAGCCAGTTGATGATGTAGCCAGGGGCAGAGGGGTACAGGGACCAGGTGCTGGGCAGTTCAGTGGCAAGTCTGCCGCTCACATACTGCAGCAGCTCTGGGAAGTTGTACTGCAAGCAGAGAAGGGCAGCAGAGGCAATGGTAAGCTACAGGGTGCACAGCTGTCATGAGAACAGAGCAGACTGAGGGCGGGGCAGCATGTACCTTGTGCACCACAGGCAGCACTTGCTGCAGCTGATGCAGGCTAAGCTCTGGGCGGGGCACAATGGGGTATAGCTGGCTAATGACCAGGAGCCACTCCTCCTTGATGCTGCCTGACACCTGGAGTCAGCACAACAGGCGCGAGCAGGCACGCAGGATGGCTTTGGCTGCGTAGGGGCATCGGGCATTTGAGCTCGGCTTAACGCTCGGGCCGCTCCCGGTCGCATTTCTGCGGGCACGGACCTTGATAGACGTGCTGCCCGTGCTGAGTAAATCCTCCATCAGTGGCGACGACACCACAAGCACATCCCGTAGCGCCGACAGCTCGCCGTCGTCGCACTTGAGAGTCAGTCCGCCACCCTTAGTCACGGCAGGGTGCGCCGCAATGTCCGCCAAGACACATTGCACCATTGTACCTGCCTACCGCACTGCAGAGCTAGCCTGCCTCCTATACTTACTGCAGGACAGACGATCCTCTCTCCCTCTATCCCTAATCTCCCTCTATCCCTAACCTCTATCCCTAATCTTTCGTACACAACTCACGTCAATGCCATGTCACCTACATGCCAAAACAAGTCGCTGTGAAGACTTCAAAAGGTAATATGCAAGCCTTTTATCCAGCGTACCTGCCTATCCATCGTACCTGCCTACCGCACTTCAAGTTCAGCCCTAGATAGAGGTTCACGGGAGGATGAACAACGATCCTCTCTACTACGCATTGCATAATCTTGTGTACACGACTCACGCCAATGCCATTTCACCAACATGTCATGTACCCGCTTTGTAACCGATTTGATCAGGGTTGTGACTTTGCGTTCTTTCATTTCTTTCATTCATCATTTCATCATGATTTTGTGAAATTTCATGAACAGAATGAAAACGCGTGGTTGCCGTGGGAGTTTTGACCTGGAACTTTGCACACAACCCTCTTATCATCTGGTAACCCATTGTAACTATCAGGATACGATTTGGTGCACCACATCCACCAAAACCAAAGGTCATCAAGGACATCCAAAACCAAAGGTTAACAAGGATACCACAGCTCCAAACCATGCATACTAAGCTGATGAGTTACTCACTATTGCCCAATACTCCCCCACCGTTGCTGTTCATGCATGATGCTATGCTATTGCCCCCCGCGGCACCCCGCGGCACCTCCATACGGCACTGTCGCCTTGCAACACCTAATGTGGCGTGTGGTTGCCTAAGCTGGCTACTTGCTGCGGACTTGCCTGGCTGGTGAGCAGCTCGCCCACTGCTGACCAGTCCCCAGAGAAGAAGCGAGTGGCACCCTGGCAGCGCCCCTCAGGCAGGGCTGCAAAGTTGGCTGCCACGTTAGCCCAAGGTGACAAGTGACAACAACACCACACCAACAATAACACCAGCACCAACAACACGACCACCATACCACCACCACCAAGCCATCAAGTACGGTGGCTTGGCTCTCCTGCTGCTGTCCCCTTGGGGGAGGGATAGGCTGGCCTTTTGGAAAGTGGCTGCCACTCTTGGGTGCCGCTCCTGGCTGCCCGCTCTAGGCTGCCCGCTCCAGGCTGCCCGCTCCAGGATGCTACACCAAGGGCTGTTGGGTAGGGTAGGGAGGGGGCTACGGCGTGTGTTGCGGAAGTGGGGAGGGTAGGTGGGGTGAAAGACTCGGAGGTGGCGGTGGCGGGAAGGGGGAGGGAAGGGGGGAGGGGGCATAAGACCTGCAGCCAACAAGGGGCATCCTTGCAATCATGCTGGACATTGGGGGCCACTCATGTGCAGGAATCAGGCACTTACAGTTTTGCTCCATGTTATGCCTTGCAATCTCATTGCTGGCTCCCTGATGCCAGCTGCTCTACGCCGCTGCCGCCTTGCCTGTAACCACACACGTGCTACCTCAAATCACGTGTCATGTTGCACCTGGAGCAATAAGCATGCCATGGGGAGGGTTGTGTAAGGAAGGAGGCGGGGAAAGAAAGGGGTTGCTGTTGTTGATGGCTTGGAAGGTAATGGTGGTAGAAGGCTGCCTTGCTTGCAATCACCAAGCCATGCTACACCAGCATACACCAGTTGTCTCCAACTGCAAGCATACATCATCCAGCTCAGGCTCAACAAGCTGATTAATAAGACCGAATAGCTAAAGGGCAATGGCTGCAGTGACCTCATTGCATCTCACAGCGGCTTCCTGGGCTTTTCATGGCACTTTAGCAAGTGATTCCTTAAAGCGCGTTGATGCTACAGTCCCCCATTGCGCTCTGCTACAGTCCCCTCTGATCCAACTGCTGCGCGGGCTGCTTGTGGCTGCACCTGCGGCTGCACCTGCTGTAATGCCTGCGGCTGTGCCTGCGGTTGTGTGCGATTAGGCTGTAGAGGGAACCCCAGGCCAATCACGTTGTGCTGGAGCACCCGTGGCAATGCCAGCGAAGGGCTAGTGAACATGAGCATTCTGCTCAAGGCCACTAGTCGTCGCAACAGCCTCAGCCATCGGGCTCTACTCGTGTTGCCGGGTGCTGGGGGCTACCGGGATTTCATTTGTTCAGTGAAAGTTTCATTTTATGCACGTGAAAGATTTCAGTGCAAGTTTTTATGAAATACTGCAATTTTCACAACCCTGGATTTGATACCAGGTTCCTCAATCATCTGAACTGAGCACAACGAAACAATTACGACGTTTGCTGAAAAGAGCTCAAAAGGTAGCATGCACAAAAGGTAGCTTGGTACGAGACAGCTTACTCAATTACTCAGTAAGTTACTGTTTCACTGACTTGTCCTAGGCTGTGTTGTGAGCTTACAATCTTACTCTTGCGCAGTAAAAAAGGGTATGCAGTCAGTGATTTTTTATTCCTGGAGAAGATATGCAGCTCGCGAAGATGTGCAGAAGAATGAGGAGGCAGCTAAGCAAATGCAGCAAAACACCCCTCACAAGGCGTGGGCGCAGGCTCCTGTCACACACAGTGCCATGAGTGAGCACACCATCATGTCAAGAGCTGGTGCTTCGTGCCTGGCCTTGTGCCGCTAGCCCGCCCCACACACGCACTGTTCAGTGCTGATCACCTGCTCCGCATTACGAGCTGCCGGTATGTAGGCAATGCGTTCTGCAGGAAGATGCGTGCAATCCTTGTGTTGCATACATGCTGGCACCGGTGGCAGCTCAACAGCGCTGCCATGCCTAAGGTGTGTCAGCTGTTAGGGCAGCAGCCAGTTCCTTGCCAGCCCTCTTCGCCGCACGGCACCTTATTGCCATATGTCTTCATCTGTGAATCAGATGTGGTAGGGATTATTGTACGCAAACTCAACATGAAGCTCCAGGGTCTCATGTTTCATGTGAGCAGCGTTGGTGTCAGATTTGGAACGAATGTTGGCAATGGGCAAGGCCAGAATGCGCTCCACATGTGCATGTAGCACAGCCCTGCACAAGAAGCAGAAGCATATGCGGGATTGACATGTGGTGGAGACATAGCCTACATCATGGGGTAGACAATGCCATCACCACCCACCTCGACACAGCTGGGTGGCTCCCTGGTCTATCCCTCCCAGTCCACCCAGTCCACCCTCTTTGACAAGAGCACGAGCACAAGCCAGCTTTGGTCAGGTTATTGCATGATTGTTACTTGGTTGGGGTGGGGGTGGTTTGCACTGTCTCTGCTGATATCACCCTGCCACGTCCAGTGCCACACCCGCCAGCTGTCCCACGTTTGAATGGGGTTGTATGGCATGGCGCTTGGAGATGTGCTCCTGCAAGTCAGGTGTCCCCAACTAACAGAAAACCGACCCCTGGTAATCAAAACGACGCCGCGGCTCAGCCCCGTGGTTTCTATTTATGCTACGCACATCACTGGATAGAGGACCCTTTCAGCTATGCGGCGCAGCCTGTAACATTAAATATTGTGCAGTGTGCTGAGTGCTATGGCGGCTCAAAGCTTGACATTCAAATTCATGCCAATTTTGCTCATGCGGGCCTCGCCGCGACCGGCCGACGTGACCGACGTGTCCCAGGAGCACCTGCGCACAGTGAGGCACAGTCGCGCAGTCAAAACGATTCACATGGCATGCCAAACCGATCTAACAACGCCCCTTCACCCATGCTCGGAAATATACAAGGTTGCTGCGATGCTTGACCCCTTCGTGAGCAGTACTGACTTGGCCACTCTACACAACCCTACAAGGTGTGGAGGCTATTGCTCTGTTACCTCGCTCAGCAGGTTGGGTCCCATCTCTCACGCCCGCCCTCCGCTTGCGTGTAGAGCTCGTGTCCAGCTGCGATGTGGCCCCTTGCTGCTCGGCTGGAGATGTGAGCAGCTCAGGGGGAGCACCTGCACCAGCTGCCAGCTGCTGCCAGGGGGGGGCAGCAGGAGGGGTGGGCAGCCCAGGGGCGGCGCCAGCACCAGCTGCCAGCTGCTGCCAGGGGGGGGCAGCAGGAGGGGGGGGCAGCCCAGGGGCGGCGCCAGCACCAGCTGCCAGCTGCTGCCAGGGGGGGGCAGCAGGAGGGGGGGGCAGCCTAGGGGCGGCGCCAGAACCAGCATCGGGCAGAGTCGGGTCACGCCAAAGGGTGAGGAGGCGGCCCTGGTTGATGGATTGCCGTGCTTTTTTCTCCAACAGCTGTGTCGTTGAGTTACGAACAAAGTAATAACTCGAAATTCTAATAATTCAGAGTGGTCAGCTCACCACATGCCAGTTTGTGCAAGGGGGTCCCTTTTTAAGTGTGGCTGCCTAGAGAGACCTCTATCCATTCGCACTTCGCTGCAATGCCGAGTTATTTCTTGCCCAACGATGGCACTCCGACGCAGCCTGCACAAATAAGAGGCTCGCGGTGCGAGCTTGGCGGGCTGAAATGAGATTGTACTTCTGGCTCGATGCCAGCCGCAGTTCCATCGCCGATGCCGCTACATACCACTAGAACAATCGATGGTGAGCAGCTGAGGTGTATCTCACTGGCAAGAGTTAACGCGCCGCTTGCCAGTAGATGCGCAATAATTCGCAGCTGCCAACGTAGTGAACGCTATCGAAAACGGTTCAGTAGTAAAAGAGTATTTGCATGAAGATTACCAACCCCATGTTGGGGACTCCTGACTGCAAGCTGCATTGCCAACTTCGCTGCTTGCTGAGGTTGCTTAAGGGTTGAAGCTGGCGAGCTCATGTGGCGCCTCATGTGTGCGTGCCAGCTCATGTGCGTGTGGCGCCTTGTGCGCAAAGGGCAGCTCTGCTGGACATGAAGAAGCAAGGTTCCTTGCAGGACCCCCTGCCCCTGCCCTGCCGTATGTACAGTGCATGTGTGCTGGTGTCTGGAGCAGTGCCAGCAGCCCGCCACCCCACCTGTGCCAGGGCAGTCAAAGCGGGCAGGCGTAGGGGTGGGCTCTAGACCCTAACCTGCCCGCCCCCCTTCACCCTCACCCCCCATGGCCAGGGTGGGGATCCACTTCATCAAGCTGGACAGCAGAGTGCTCCATGGAGTGTGTGGCTGACTAAGGAGTCTTCAAGAGCCCTCAGACTAGAGCCAGCCCTGAGCTAACACTGGGACATGCGGTTCAGCACAGGCAAGCTGGTCGAAAAGGACGGTGGAGACAGACGGTTTCAGCATGTGCGTGCACTACACACGCCCCCTCCCCATCCCTCCTGCCCCACCAGCAGCAGCAGGCCCCTCAAGCAGTAACAGCCGCCCAGCGGCAGCCACAGGTGCAGCAGCAGCAGCGGCCCATGCGGTGGGACTCCCCCACATCGGCAAGGCCAGAGCTGAGCCGCGTGAAATTTGTTTTTGATCCAGGGTGGGCACTGACTCCGGTATCACCCAGGTAATTAGTGCGGCCTCAGGGGTGTGGGACAAGAAGTCCGGCCAGCTGGTAGAAGACCAGCTGGCTCGGTGGAAGCTGACCAAGGGCCTGGTGCGGCGGGCCAGTGGCCTGAACAACTCCCGCTGCGACACCAAGCGGTGGCAAGCACCAGCTAGTCGGCACCTCTTTGGAGGCCAACCTGAAGCTCATCACCATCACCCTAGCCACCTGGGACGCGGTGTACCTGGACCCCGAGTAGGCACGGCAGCAGCTGAGGCTGTACGGAGCCCAGGACCGGGTATGGAGCAGTGATGCAAAAAGGTGAGGGGGGTGGGTGGGGTGTGTATTGGGAGGTGGTGGGATGGCATGAAGTGAATGAATGGTTGACTGGGCCATGCCTAGCCTGGTGCCACCATGTTGGCCACCGTGTGTGTCATGTGTGCATGGCTGCAGTTGGAAAAGGAGATGGCTGAGTTGTCCATGGAGCGCCACAACCGTGCCTAACAGCTGGTGATGTTCTTTGGCGCAGCTGGCATTGGCACCGGGGGAGGGTCGGATGCGGACGCGGTGCTGCAGGCCTGCTGCAAGGTGGTGTGCTGGCCCAGGGGCCAAGACCAGCGACGGGGCAGGGTGGTGCTTGTGGATGAGTTCCACTGGCACCTCCAGGGTCACCTCAATCGTGAATGGCCAGCAGCCCTGTGAGGAGCAGCCCGCCAGGCCTGCAGACTGGAAGGCCCCAGCAGGGCAGATGGACAACCGGCTGCTGCGTCCAGCATGAAGCCAGCAGCATGACCAGCCAGTGCCGGGCCTGATGTGGAGCTCGGTAGTGATACAACATGCCCTGCCCCAGCCCCCATGCAGCCAGGAAGCCACATAGCCAGGTGATTTAGAGCCCCGGCCCAGCACTCCCTGCCAGCCAAGCGCAGCAAGCGCATCAAGGCTAAGCAGACAATTGAGCACATCCGGCCCACCAAGTGAAAAGGCAAGGCCAAGGGCCAAAGCCAAGCCAGCACCACAGCCAGGCAGGTAAGTGGACCAGGACTGCAATGCGGTAGTGAACATACAGCGCAATGGGAGAGCAGGTTGCGCCCATTGGAGCTGTGCTGGTGGCCAGGCCAGGCAGCTCTAACAGCCAAGGGCAAGGAGTACTCGGAGCCGTGGTACAAGCGGTGGTACAGGCAACAGCAACGGCAGCCTGCTGTGGCACAGTAGAATGTAGCCCCGCTTGAGCTGCTCTCAGCTTACAATGAGTGCACATTTGCCATGCCAATTCTAGACTTCAGCCCTGTCATATGAATCAGGCAATAGTGTAGGCGGTAGGTGCCAATGCCATGTGCATGAGAACAAAATTCTACACAGCAAACACCCGCCCCATGTAGGCATGCGTTAGGCATGCGAAGTAATTTGCACGTAGGCATGCATCAGGCATGTAAAGTAATATACACGTAGGCATGCATCAGGCATGCGAAGTAATCCAACCAGGCCTTACAAAGTCACCATTCGTGCTTTAAACAGCTGCAACATATAGCTACAACATGAAACAAGGTATTGCCTGTTGTTACCACTCAGCTACATCCTGCACGTTGATAGCGTCATCAGCCGCACCCTTGATGACTACGAACCCCACACAAGTCATGCTTAAAAGGCTAGCAGCCTGTATATCCGTGCTTGCTCCGCTGATGATGCTGCTGCTCGGTGCTACCCCGCCCCGCCCCGCCCCGGCATTTTGCCAGCAATTTTCTCACTATCAATGCTGCTGGCAATATGTGTGGACTAGCTTATAGCGCTGCTGGTACTCCTTGTCATTGAGGGCAGAGACTCCAAATCCTTCCAATTGCACAGCTCCAGGGCCGCTGCATGCTCTCCCCAATGCTTTGGAACTTAAGGCACGGGTTGGTGCTACGGTCCACCCACCTGCCCCATAGGGGGGCTTAGGGTGGTGGCACTGTTGGGTGTCCCGGTTGGGGACATTCCAGGGACTGAGCAACCCTATCCACGCGGAGTGGCTGTGCCGGGGTATGCATCAGGTCGCCATCCAAGCGGAGTGCCGGCGACCATTCGCCGTCTGAGGGACAGTGTGTAGAAAGTGGGGTTGGTATGGGCCCTGTCCTCATGTACCTGCCTAACTGCCAAAAGAAGTACTACTAGGACCACTAGTCCCTAAGACTGCAGGTGCCACTCCCCTGTGCTATTGCCTTGCCCCCTATGCTGCTGGTCACCCCCGCCATTGGCTGCACCCCCGTGGCTCAAGAGATAAAAACTTTCTCATTTCTGCACGGATGAGGCCGCCGATTCGTGCGATGAGCCGCTTATGGCCTGACTAGAGTGCGGTCAGCCCCAGCGGTTTGCCGGGTGGCTGGCCCCCAACACGCGACGTGTTCTGGCGCCACGCAGGCACTCTTAGCAGCCACTGTAGGCAGCTTTGACCCAGCGCGGCGTGAACGGCGCATTTAAACTAATTTTTAAACCAGCATGCAACAGCGCTTTAAATCGCATTCTTCAACACGGGTTCAGTCCACATGTGACAGCAATGTCAAGGTGGTTGCCACATCGGTGTTTGTGGTCCTTGTGAAGCCAAACGCAGCTGAAATCAGCCAAAAAGATGCAGCAACTGAGCTGATAACTATGTTACCGCTTACGCTTGAAACGGCCCACATATGAAGGCAACGCGTTTCTGGATTGCGGAACGTATAAAACACCACACAAGGAGCCGAACAGAACTTGCAGTCCATCATTCGACGTCCTGGTTGGATAGATAACCGGCCGAAGAAAATGCCCATATCGAGGAAATTTGACATGGGGTGACGTGACACGAGGTGGACGCTGTTTGGGTGCAGGGACTGGCCACAAGCCATACCACCACTCTTAAACATGTCATCAGCACTAGCACTAGCACTAGAACACATGTCAGGGGGGTACTGCGCCCGACAAGAAATTCAAAATTTTGAAAAGCTGGGCCGCTGAGCGCGATAGCTGTTCGCTGATCACAGCCCCATTAAGCAGGCTATTTCCAACACAGCGCGACCTAATCTCTCAGCACCCCCGCCCGCCCCGGCACAGGTGCACATCAGCCCGAGCAGCCCGCTAGCTTCGCTTTAGTGAGCTGCACCGCCCTGCGCAAAAATCGCTGTGAAACTCGTAAAAACCAGAAAGATTTTATCAGGGGTGCAGCCAAGCTGACACTGTGCTGCAGCGTGTGGTATGTACTCACAAGGCACAGTGCCATGCATATGTTAAGCCCTCCCCTCCCTCTCCTAACTAAGCCAACTAACTCGGCCTCGTGACATCAGACCTGGTGCCAGCAGCTGTGCAGCAACCAGCTGAGAGCCACGCGATGCTAAACGTTGATAGTGCTTTGCCATGTTTCATTTACACACCAGCCAAGACTAGCCTAAACACCGCACTGCCAATGACAAACAGCCTTGCACAACACCTTGATTGGAAACCCCTTGAATTACATAGGGCTGTACGCATCACACCACTATGTGTAGAACAGTCAAGGCTTGCAGGGCATAAGCTTACGGGTTTGTAGTGGGGCTAGTAAAGGAAACATCACATGCAACCAAACCGCCATAAAGCACATCACGTAACTAACTTACTGTAGATGCACCACCCCTAGCCCTAGCTGGCCCCATGAACGACCAACATCTATCCACAAAGAGTTGTCCCTAGCTATGCTGCAACTCAACCCTTGCCAGCAGGAATGTGATATGGCAAGTGTTCAATACGACCGTAGTCACTCAGCGATGTATGAACAGTGCTCCAACATCAACAACAGTTATATAAATGCTTCTTGGATGCAGCATGGCATCTCTGCTCCAGGCCTCGCGCTCAATTCTCCCCTACTAAGCCCACCCTAAACTCTCTCCCTGCTGCATCCCTCCCAATCTATAATGCTATTACTATGATTGAGTGTTACCCTTCTCTTCCCTCCCACCCTAGACCACTGCCTTTCCCTTCTTGCCCCATCTGGCCACGCTCTTCTCCTACATGATGCTGCAATCTGCCGTGCAGCCAGCCTGCACGCCCCTAACCTGCAGCATCTGGTCACCCGCAGCCAGTCGGGCTTGAAGGGCCTGCTGGAGGCGGGGAAGGAGGGCAGCCATGGAGGGCCTAGTGTTTGGGTCCGGGTGCCAGCAATCTGCGGCCAAGACAAAGCACACAGCAGTCACACCAGGCACTGATCTGTGTAAGTCTGTGCTGCCAGCTGTGGTTAGGCCATTGGGGCCAACAGTGGGTCTGGGAAGGAGAAAGGGCTCAGGTATTGCAGCCATGCCTGTTGGCCAGCAGCATTGACAGGGTCGGCAGGGCCTCATGACATGGGCTGAGGTCCTGGGATGCTGTAAAGGCACAGCGTGTCACACTACAGCTGTGAGGTGTGGGTTGGGGCCAGGGTTAGGGTTAGCCCTGGCCCTGTGTCTTTGTCAGAGTGGCGAAGAAGGCAGCCATCTCCTGGTGCCCAGAATGCCAAGTGCTGAGTCGAGGATGCTGTAACCGCTTATTCACGGCTTGAGTGTTGCCTGATGCTGCGCGTCCTCCAGGGTGTGGACAACAAACACCACACATGCCATGTTGAGTAGGGTTGAGTTGGTTTCAATCAAGATCAAGCTCACTGCACGCTGGCGGATGGCAGGCCAGCACGTCACAGTGGCCTTAGCTGCAACCCAGTCTAGCTGGCACTCCCCTGGGCCCAGACCCACACCAGACCCGGGTCACCCAGGTCACCTGGGAGGTGGTGTGGGAGGTGCATAGGTGCGCTGAGGGTGCATGGCAGTGGTGTAGGTTTATGATGGCCAACAGCATGCCAAGCAAGGGAGAAAGAGGCGTATTGGGAGGTGGTGGGGGATACAGCTGCTTGCTACCTCAATGCTAACGCTGTCCCTACTCATTCCTGCTGTGGCGGCGCCCTACAACCTGGCCCACCCAGTCAGTGCCTCCTTGCCGCGACAGCGCAGGTGAGCCTGCAACTGCTCAATTGTGTACTGCTCAGCTTCTCCCTGACTGGCCCTGCTGTAAGTCTGAGGTAAGGGCATTCGCTGCTGCCAGCCGCTGCTGCCTGCGGTGATTCCCTTCTTCTACTGCAGCGTAGCCTAGTTCAGCATTGGCTGATGTGCCATGCCCCTCAGGTCTCACACATGTGTGATGTGTGGCCATAGAGCTGCAGCAGCAGGCAGCAGAAGTATGTGTGGTACAGCGACGCCAGGCGGATGCCATGTCCCGATGATGGCAACTCTGTCGGCATGATGCTCACCTTCGATTAGGCTCCACACAGCGTCGTCTGGAATGCAATCTGGGCGTGCCGGGCGGTAGCCATCCGCAATGCACTCCGCAAACCCCTCTGCACAGCGATGCCGGAGCCGGCAAAACTCTGCTGTTGTGAAAACGAGTTGGGGTAGGGGTTAGCGACACACAGGACGCAGGCTTTAAATGTGGAAGAATGCAAGGGTTTAGAGTGGAAGTAGGCTTGCTCCCTGACTTGGATCGGCCTTGCCCTCCCCAGCCTCAGTCTCAGCCGCAGACCCAGCCTCAGCCTCAGCTAAGGTACGGTGGGTGCTCGGGCCTGACGTCACTCGGGCTGCGCTCACCTGCTGTGGTCACACCAGGCAGCGTAGCTGTGCCTATGTGTGAGAACACCAGCATGGAGCGCGCTAGCAGCTCGTACGCCAGTATGCCTGCAGCACAGTGCGGCGGCCCAACACTCCCTGAAGGCCAGGAGGGGTCAGCCAGCGCATGGGCCTGGTGGGCAGGTGCCATGCATTGCTGTCAAGGCAGGTGCCATGCATTGCTGTCAAGGCAGGTGCCATGCATTGCTGTCAAGGCAGGTGCCATGCATTGCTGTCAAGGCAGGTGCCATGCATTGCTGTCAAGGCAGGTGCCATGCATTGCTGTCAAGGCAGGTGCCATGCATTGCTGTCAAGGCAGGTGCCATGCATTGCTGTCAAGGCAGGTGCCATGCATTGCTGTCAAGGCAGGTGCCATGCATTGCTGTTGAGGCAGGTGACAGGGCGATGGGGCTGGCAATCTGGACAACTGCCTGTTTTGACCATGGCAGGATGACTCGTAGAGTCAACGGCTCAGGTCTTGCGGCCATGCCTGTTGGCCGGCAGCATTGACAGGGCCGGCAGCATTGACAGGGCCGGCAGGGCCTCATGACCTGGACTGAGGGCCTGGGCTGCTGCCAGGTGTAAGGCTGCATGCTGGCTGGTGAGCAGGACACAGAAGACTCACTGAGGCTGGGCCTAGTTCCCTTGGCTGGGCAAGAAAACATGCTGTTGGTGCCAGCATCATGGGCCCAGGAGGACAGTCCCAGCTGGAGCCCTGCCCTAATCACTGTTCAGCAGGGCATCAACCGGGGCATTACATGATGGTGATGGTGATGACCAGCTGAGGGCCAGAACACAGACGGTGCAGGATGGGTTGCAGAACAGCGCTATGACACCCTTCAGAATGGGGCAGCCTGTGAGAGCTGCTCCTAGCTGCTGCACCTTCACCTCTACCTCCCAGCTCCAAAGGCTGGACTGTCTGTGTAGCACCATTTGCCCCTCTCGTCACATTTGTCAGTTCTGACAGGGTGGTAGTTCGTGGATGAGTTCCACACCACCCGTCTCAGCTCAACTGCGCACGCCCCCTAACCCTGTGAGATGCACCTGCCACGGGACCAGGCTAGGCCTGTAGATTGGGTCCCCCCAGTGGTGCGCCCAGCCTAGAGCCAGCGGCATGCCAAGCCCGTGCGGGGCCTGATGTGGTGCCATGTGGTGCTGCCCAATCGCCCTCCCTCAGCCCAGGCCCCTCTTGCCCATGCCCCACCTCCCCCAGTCCAGGGCCCCCCATCCCAAACGCACCTGCCCATGCCCCACCTCCCCCAGTCCAGGGCCAAACCCCCCTGCTGCACCTGGCCCAGTCCCACCACCCCAAGCACCCCCATGGGGCAGGTGGGTGGACCGGGACACCAGCTCATGCCTGAACTTCCAGCACATTGAGGATAGTGTGCGGCACTCCCTGGAGCTGTGCAGTTGGAAGGGCTTGGGGGCCCTGCCTGCCCCTGGCAAGGAGTACCGGCAGCGCTGCAAGCTGGTCAATGACGGGCTGCCCAAGGGCAGGCAGCGGCTGCACCGGGCTGGAGAGTATTGGCGGGGAATTGATGGCGGGGCCGCAACCACCCATAGAGCCTAGTGATTTGTCAAGCATTCGCCAAGCAGGCATAGCCTGCAGGCACCCATAGGGCCTGGTAGCCAAGCAGGCTGTTAGCCCTATGAGCATCAAGTTGTCGGTTCTGATGGGGAGCCCAGTGGCCTGAAAGAGAACGTGCCACCGGTGTGTGGTTTGTAGTCATCAAGAGTGCGACCCGAGGACGCTACAGTTGGATTGTAGCAGAGTAAGATTGCCCACAGACAACACTTCAATCCATATTGTATATAGAGTAGTAGTGCTGTGTGAGCCACATGATATTGGGGAGGGCTAGGGGTGGTGGGAGGTGTTGCTCCACATGAGCGAGGGTGGCAGTGGGACAGTTGCTGTGTGTCTGCACGCACCAAAGCTGTGGACGTCTGCAGAGGTGTTGTAGGGCTCGCCACGATGCACCTCTGGCGCCTGCAGCGCAACCCAACACAGCCACATGAACAGCATGCCAAAACAAGCTGGCTGTGAGGGTCTGTGGACTACACGGACCTTGTTCCAACTTGTCGTGAGGGGACTGTTATGAGCCACGGGCGAGGGCATCAGGCATCAGGCAGAGACAGGCAGAGACAGGCAGAGCACCAAGCAATGTTGCAGGGAGGCGTGTGCCGTCCCAGTATGCCCAGTGTGCCCTACGATGCTCCCACTGCAGGTGGTGCCCTACCCAGGTGCAAGCCAGCTCCAGCGTCAAGCAGCACATGCCTCCGCACACAGACACACACGCTCCCCACACACGCTCTGGCCCTGCCCACCTCCCCTTACCCCTACTTCGCCCCCTCACACTCATCATACTTTGTGCCAAACTCAGTGACATTCGCAGCTACCAGGCCCTGCACACTGCATGAGGCGCCCTGTGTGATGATGTTTTGGCAAGAGTGGAGGGGATGAGGGGGTGGGGCCGTACCATGTAGATAGCGCTCCCCGTTTGCCCTGTCAGCGAGTAGACCCACTGCCAGTCCTTTTGGCTCAGAGGCTGCGTGTCTATGTATGCAAGCATGGCCTGCCAGGCACTGTCGTCAACCCATCGGCCCAGCTGTTGCAGCACAGTGCTGTCCAGGGTGCTGTTGGCGTCTGAGGCTGGGGGTGGCTTGTCTGCTGAGGACTCCGCCACTGCTGAGCAGTCTGGCAGGCTGCTGTGCAACAAAGAGGACGCTTGACTCCAGTGACCTGGGTTGGTGCCTGATGTACCGCTCACGCTGCTAGTGCTGGGTAGTTCAAATGTCGTCAGAAGGTTCGCAACTGTGGACGTGGAATGAGAGGCTGCGAAAGGATGGTCTCCTTTTGACATGAGGATGTGCTGCAGGGTAGGCGCGTCTACGATGAAGCTGTGCTGCCGGGAAGGGAGCGGCGACAGCTGGCACGCTGCGTCCGAGACGGCGCACGCGTCGGGCAGCCCTGGGCTGGCAGGTCTGGAGACCTGGGTGGAGGCCGGTTGGCTGCAGGGCCTCAATGCGAAACGCGATTGCTGCGGCTGCTGAGGCGGCAGCGCTGGCAGGCCTGCCTGCAGCAGACTGCGGGAGCTCACACGGAGGCTACGTCGCTGCTGTCCCAGGACCACATGCAGACCCAAGTCTGTGATGCGAGCGACCTGCGGGAGAAAAATGCCTCACTCACTCTTTCCGTCCTGGTACGGCGACCACGACAGTGTCCATTGTTGTAGTTGGACAGGGGAACAAGGCATGTGCACTGTGCGCGAGTGAATCAGGCTGCCCTGACTAGAGACAGCAGCGCCTCAGCACACCATGTAACATCGGTCTGCCCTTACCATCCTTTCCTGTTCGTGGCAGTCATGCAGCAGAATGTTCTCCTGCACATCAGAATGGGACATCACACAGCAGTGACACACGGCGCACAAGGGACTCCCCATGCCGCAGCCCAGCCCAGCTTAGCCCAGCCACATGGAGAAAAGCCGGCACGGCTCTGGGCTACACTGACCAGCAGAGCAGCAGGAGCAGCAGGAGGCAGCCAGTTAACATCAGGAGCCTAGCATTTGGCGCTCAGCCATGTCTCAGCCAAGCACAGTGTAACCATGCATTGAGCTGCATGACGCACTGATGGATTAGTGGAACCTAGGTCCATAGCCCGAGTTTTGACCCCAGCCCGACCCCGGACCGCAACCTTGGCCGTGCCCTGTCGTGACAGGCCTAAACCCACCAGCTTGATGTCACGGTGTACCAGCAGAGGGTTGCGACTGTGCAGGTGCTGCAAGCCTTCTGCGATGTCTGTCAACCACGTAAGTACCTGAAGCAGGCCGACAAGCAAGCATAGCAGTCATGAGCTGGCAGGTCTGGCAGCCATCTGGTGTGCCTGGCTCAATCGCAGCAGACAGGTTGGGCTTGTGACTACCAACCCACTGACAAGTTGAATAGGATAGTTGTTCTAGCTGCTTACAGGTGTAAACCACCACCACCAACAACAACAACCAGCGACTGGCGTGGTATGTGCCATGGTAAGGTGCGCTACACACCCTGCACCCATCGAGCGAGCAAAAGAAAGAAAGAAAGAAAGAAAGACACCGCCCTCGCCGTCGTGCGTGCATTAAGGGAGGAGAGTAGCCTCGGGGCATGCCCTTGCTACCCTCCCACCGGATCATGCGAGCAGTAGTGAGTGGGGTGGCTGAACTGCAGGCGTACCCACCTGGGCAGGACTGTACAACGGCTTCCAGGGAGCCTTCATCTGCTGTGCAAGCAACCGCACCAGGCTCCCTCCCTGCACCACGCCAGGGGTCGCGTACACACCACCACCAAGCAGGCATAGCCATACTCATATGCCTCAACTGCCCCAGAAGTCATGGGCATGTAACTGGGAACAGATGGCAGAAGGGGAAGAGGGCAGCTGCTTGTCTTAGGGCGGCAGCATATACATAGTCCCACATCTTTGACTAGCACGCGTAGAGCCATACCATCATGACCCACATTTGCGTGTTCCATCAAGAAACAAAGCTTGTGTTGTGAGCCACTCGGACCCTGCAGGCCTGGATGCGAGCCAGCTATGCGGTATAGGCCATGAGCTTTTAGGATGGACCTGCACATGCGTATCCTAGTAAGGGTTGCTTCCTTGCTAGTAAGGGTTGCTTGCTTGTTTACAGCCGCTCACATGTGTGTAATCTTGTTCATCAGCAAAGCTTCACGTACAAACAACTTTTGCGCCGTACAGCCTGTCTGGCGGTGCACATCGTGCAGCACCTGACACATCGCGCAGCATCAAGAGCGATGTGCAGCCGCAAAACGGAAGGGTTGGAGTACAGTATATACGAACTGCTGGTTGCTTCACTGCACCTTCACTGCCACCGTGCTGCCGTCATGCCTGCTTGCCAAGTAGACGGATGCATATGCGCCTTGGCCAAGCAACCGTATGACATGAAGTTCGTGAGCGGAAAGAAACACCCCCTGGTCCTCCTTGTCCGGCCGGTAGCTGGCAGGTGTCATCTATACGCAGATCTAAGGCTGTCTAACGCATCCTGCTATCCCGCGGCCCGCGGCAGCTAAGTCTCCCGGTCACACCTGGAAAACTTGAATAGCACCGAAAAGGAAACATGTCTAAAATAGGCCCCGTCTGTTCCGCGTAGCCCAGCTAGCCATCACACAGTGGAAACGGGCTCACAGGGGCAATTCAGCCATTCAGCAATTGCCGATCAGGCAGGTGAGCCAGCCTGCTTGGGTACACGTCAACGTTAGGCACAGTGCGTGGCTGTTAGCTCTGCGCACAGGTAGTGCAATCGCCGCACATCCAAGCAGCGGTTACGGCAGGCGGGTACATTTGGCTTGCAAATTAAGTATACATGGGAAGGTCTCGACTGTAAATATCAGTGTAATCTTGCGGCAACACATACCACGGCAGGAGATTATTGCGCAGCTGGCATTGGTTGGGGTGGGGTGCAGACGCGGTGCTGCGGGCCTGCTACAAGGTAGTGTGCAGGTCTAGGTGCACAGACCAGCGGCGGGGCAGGGTGGTGCTAGTGGATGAGTTCCACTGGCACCTCCAGCGTCGCCTCAATCGTGAATGGCCAGCAGCCCTGTGAGGAGCAGCCCGCCAGGCCTGCAGACTGGAAGGCCCTAGCAGGGCAGATGGACAACCGGCTGCTGCGTCCAGCATAAAGCCAGCAGCGTGACCAGCCAGTGCCGGGCCTGATGCGGTGCTCGGTTGTGATATAACACGCCCTGCAGCCAGGAAGCCACATAGCCAGGTGCTTCAGAGCCCGGGCTCAGCACTCCCCCGCCAGCCAAGCGCAGCAAGTGCACCAAGGCTGAGCAGGCGGCTAAGCCCACACAGCCCGCCCGGGGCTCTGGCCAAAGCAAGGGCAATACCAAGCCAGGCAGATGAGTAGACAGGGAATGCAGCGCAGCACTTCACATGCAGCGCATTGGGGAGCCAGAAGTGTCTGTGGCGGCAGCTTTGTGATGGCGGCCAGTCCTGCGAGCTGGCAGCTGTGTGGTGGCGGCCAGTTAAACTAGCCCGTATCCATCAATTGAGGGTTTTGTGATTGTGATACGATAATTTGTTGGGCTGATGAGGGAGGTGCAGTTTGATGTGGTGAGGAGCCAATGGGTTAAGGAGCCATGGCATGCTGACATCTGAATGGTACCAATCTGTCAATGCCGCACCATCTTCCACTTCCGCTGGGGTTCCTGCTACTTGAAGCACCTCCTGCTTGACCGCTATCATGCTTAGCCACCAGCAAGGCATTGCTACAGTGAGGCTGTTTATGGTGTTCAAGAATCTCCAGAACAGACTAGGGCGTAGTCACAGGATGGCTTTGTCTGCCTGGGAGTTGAACCCAGCCACCAGTTCAGATCTTACACTTGGATGAGGAGATCCACATCTAAGTTGTATGGTTGCATGGTCATGCTACAACAACCATGTTTGTCGACTTATCTCCTGATTTGCTTGAACAAAGCTAAGCACCCATCCTCGCATGCCCTTTACCAAAGTATAGTATGGCACAACTGTCTACGCCAGTCGCACCACAGCTACTGAGCAGCATGCTTAAGAATTCCCCCCATCCCACGAGTGGGCATTTGTTGCATCAATAACATAGCAAACTGCATGCCCCTGATAAGTCTTGGACACACTCCCAGCTGCACGGCCCACCCAGCTGCACCGCCTCAAGTCACGCATGAAAAGAATGCCATCAAATGAATAACACAGTACAGTGACGGCAAAGCATGTGGTATAGAGCAGGTCAGCATTCACTATGCACACGGTGGCAAGATACCCCAGCGACAGTTTGTTGATGCAATGACGCGCCGGCCCACTCGGCTGCCGTGAAGACCGGCAAGAAGCGCAAGGACATTGTATGTGGACCTGGCACCTCGGCCAGTTGGCGCGCAGGTGACACGCCAGACCTCACTATTAGCCTCAGTGTCCCTGAGACTGCAGGTGCCACTCCCCTGTGCTATTGCCTTGCCCCCTATGCTGCTGCTTGCCAATCGAACACGACAGTCATGCTCTGATGCAAGCTGACACTGTGCTGCAGCGTGTGGTTTGTACTCACAAGGCACAGTGCCATGCATATGTTAAGCCCTCCCCTCCCTCTCCTAAGTAAGCCAAGCGATGACAAGGTGAGGACAGCTACCTGGACAGGAGCTTGCGTAACAAGAGCTGGGCAGCAATGGTGGCCAGCTGTGTGGTGCAGCGTGTGGTGGCAGCTGTGTGGTGCAGCATGTTGTAGCAGCTGTGGTGTAGCAGGTTGGTGTGTGGTGACAGCTCAAAGCTGGTGACAGCTCTGACCACCTAGTCCACCTTGAGCCGGGTGGAGCCAGGGGCTTTGACAGCCAGGCCCTCAATCTGGCGGTACAGCTCCCAGTAGCCCACCCCCATGAACACGTGCCACAGACTGTGCCACAGCCAGTAGGCCTGGGGCCGCAGGGTAGGCATGTAGAAGCTGAACAGGCCAGCGGCTATGGACACCAGTGCCCGGCACACCCCTGCTCGCGTGTACCTGCATGGACCCACCAGCAGTGGCACCCACAATGACAGCAACGTCAAGATTCACAGCAGCATCTGCGGCGTTCATGGTATTCCCTAATACCCATAGGTTATGGCTTGGCTACCTGACCTGGACCCAGCTGGGCTCACTCGGCTGCACTGTGGAGGAACCATACATGTTTAAAGAGCATGTGCAACGACAAGTAACCCAATGAAATACACAGAGAGCCCCAGTCAAGTCTGGCGCCTGCTTTGGGTCACCAAAGCCACAACCTAACAAGGTAATTGACCTGCACTGACCTCTCAGCCACATGCAGCGCCACTGCTCGCCCCTCGGCAAGTAGCTGGGCCACCAGGGTCATCACCATGCAGCCACAGGTCATCTTGCTCATCATGGCGATGCCCATTCTGCAGAGCATGGCACACCTCACTCCCTGGCCATTCCCAAGATGTGGTCAGGGCGTGCTGCATGCAACATGTGTCAAGGTGGTGATTACAGCGTGGTTCACAGGACTATGTGTGGGGATGGGCATGTGAGCACAAGTACGATCAGTGCAAGGCCAATGCCAAGGTAAGTCATTCATGGGTGGCATGTGCGTGAAAATGGGCGACAGGGAGCATCGAAGCGACCCAGTTGCTTGGCGTCTGCCTCAAGCCATCAAAACTTACGGTGGCAAGACAAGCAGCGCCAGGCCCATGGTGCAGGGCAGGCCGATGTTGGGGATTACTGCGGCAGCGCAAGGAGAACATGAAAGCTGGTGAAAACCAGGGCCGCTGCAGCGTGCAAAGTCAGCCTCTAGCAGAAAGTGAGGCAGCAGAACGCAAGACACATGCAGCAGCTGCAGCAGGCCTAGCTTCCACTGCTATAAGATTCATGTACAGTAAGCATACGCCATTCACAGCACAGCAACAGACGAGTTGGCGATCCACGCCTGTGCAGCCACTGCAGCCACTAGCGCCTTCACAGCTCCTGATGTTGAAGGCAGCAACCCATGCCCACTCACAAGCAATCAGTGGGTGGGACACGCCCAGCACATGGCCGAGGGTGCGGGCCAGCAGCAGGTTGGCAAACACAATGTCCACAGTGCGCCATGCAGCGCCCGTGAAACCAGCAAAGGTGACCACGTCCATGCCCTGATGGGCTCCCATGTGGATCTGTGACCACCAGCAGAACAGCAAAGAAGCAAGGCTATGTATAGAAATGCAGATTCATGACTTGAAGAGTGAGTCGATAATGTGTGGGCTGCGTGTGCATGGGGACTGTGCTTCCTAAGGACATGTGCTTTGTACAAGTCTACATCCCAGGGCTAAGCTGGCACCCTACGTGACTTACAGCGTGGTAGATGACAGCAACAAGGAAGCCCCCAAAGTAGAGCCCCTGCATGTAATAGATGGGGTCACTGCCTCGAATGTGTAACAACAGCTTGCACAATCCGAGACTGGGTACTCACTGCATCAAGATATCGCTTCTTGCGAAAGAAGAGCATGATGGTGGGGATGCACGCCACCATGCTGAGGATGGGCAGGACGTCAAACATGGACTCCCCTGGAGGCACAGCACGTGCATGGGTCGTGCTGCCACACAAAAGCGCGGGATACCTCCGGCCATGTCCGGCAAAGCTGTCTTACCTGTTGGGGGTTTGAGGAGGTGCTCAGGCAGGGCCATCACAGGCGCCTTCGCGAGCAGCAGCGGCGCGCTAGACAAACTGGGGTACGGCGAGGCGTTCATAGCGTGCGGACTTAAGACGCACTAGACGGACTAGAGACTAAGTGCTGCACTGGCGCCCAGCGAATCTCAAGGGATTCTCGACAGCTCCGCGATAGTGCAGTATGGTGAAGGCTCTACGACTTTTGAAGGGGATGCAAGGGCCTGACAAGCTGATGCAGCATATGAGGCGAAACGCAGAAGCCAAAGGTTCGGGCATTCCAAATCAAACTGCCATAACGAAATAGTAGTCACAGTATGCCATTGCCAGTTAGCGTACGAGCTTTCGATGATGCTTGCAAGTGGCTACCGAGCCGCATCAGTGCGTTTAGCTCCGTTTGTGGCTCATAAGCCGGGCAGCAGGCCTCCAGTGTCATCGGGCTGCATCGTCCCCCATCCACAATGTCGCGCCGCAGCGGAGGTTGCCGCTGCCGAGGCGGTCACGCCAGCTTCATCAGCGGACAGTCTGACGCCTCAACACCTGACATGGCCTGCACGCAGCCACGGCGCAGGCAGCTTGTCGATGGCCGACATCGGGTCGGAAATCACTCTCTGTGGCTGGGTGGACAGGAACCGAGACATGGGAGGAGTGCAGTTCTTTGACATACGGGATCACACGGGCCTGCTGCAGGTACTGCACGCTGCAGCAAGCTGAGAGCACCATTCTGTCAGCTTCAGCAGCCACAGCAGTATCAACGGTGGCGGCAGGCACCACATGCCATGCACACCCTGACTAATATCACGGGCTGCTCTCAGGTTGTGTGTGAACCACAGTCAGCCCCTGAGGTGTCTCGTGTGGCGTCCCGGTTGCGCAACGAGTACGTCATCAGCGTGACTGGGCAGCTGCGTGCCCGTAAGGACCCCAATGCCAAGCTAGCCACAGGGGCGATTGAGCTGCTAGCTCAGCAGGTGTGCCCAGCCAGCCTGGCCAGCCTGGGGTGCTGGTGAGCAGGCAGTGCGACTTGCTGACATGTAGTGATACACTCCTATGGGCACCCAGCCTGGCTAGCGCAAGGTGCTAGCAGGAGCTCAGGCTGGCCAGCCTCGAGCAGTGTGTGCGGGCTCTAGAGAACAACTGCAGCCTCAAACAGCTAGCCAGGTCAGCACCTCCTCCCTCACTAGGGACCTATACGAGGGACCACTAGGGACCACTAGGGACCACTACGTGAGGGCGGTGTTTATGCTGTGTGGAGTTATGTTCCCATGCACATAGCATGGGCGCCTACCACCTACACCATTGCCTGACCCCTGTGACAGGGCTATAGCCTACAGCTGGCATGACAAGCATGCAAAAAATCATGCACTGTGCCACAACAGGCTGCTGCTGGCTGGCAGCTTCAGCTGGCCTTGCCACAGCACAGCTTCAGTTGGTGCCACTTGCTCCCCTCAATGCGTTGTATGTTCAAATGCCGCATTGCATCCCGGTTTACCCACCTGCCCGCCTTTGGTGACGGCTTGGATTTAGTAGCCTTGCTCTTGGCCTTGCCTTTACCCTTGGTGGGTTGGGTGGGCTCAGCTGCCTGCTCAGCCTTGTTGCGCTTGCTGCGCTTGGTTGGTGGGTGGGGTGCTGGATCCAGGCTCTGAGGCTGCTGCCTGTGTGGCTGCTTGGCTGCTTCATGGGGCCTGTGGGGGCTTGCGTGGCGAGATGTGGGGGGCACTACTGGGCTGCACATCAGGCCCCGCACTGGCTGGTCACGCTGCTGGCTCCAGGCTGGACGCAGCAGGCGGTGTTCCACCTGCCCTGCTGGGGGCTTCCAGCCTGCAGGCCTGGTGCACTGCGTTTGTTTAGTTGGCTCTCACAAGGCTGCTGGCCATTCACTGCTGAGCTGGCTCTGGTGCTGCTGGTGCTGCAGCCAGGCTGCTGCCACCAGTGTCGCCAGCGTGGCACTAGCGGTGTTGGGCTGTGGTGTGCAGGTGGTGGTGCTGAACACGGTGACACGGCCCCTGCCCTTCCCTGTGAGTGAGGCAGAGGCAGCGGGGCTGAGGGAGCCCATCAAGGAGGACACACGGCTGCGCAACAGAGTGCTGGACCTCAGGTGGGCGCTAGCAGGGGCTCAGCCTGGCCAGCCTCAAGCAGAGGTGAGCAGCTAGCCATATCAGCCCAGAACACCTGCAGTGGAGTTAGAGTTAGTGTTAAGGTGGGGTTCGCCCTAGCCCTAACCCAACAGGGCGCCAGACCTCAGCTGGGGGCTGCAGCTGCTAGGGCAGAAGCTGGCACGACCCAGGTGCTGGACCTCAGGTGGCGGCTGCAGCTGCTGGTGTTAGAGTCAGGGTTGGAGTAGGGTTCAACCCTAGCCTAACTGGAACCCAACAGTGTGCTGGATCTCAGGTGTGCGCTGCAGCTGCTGGGTCAGAAGCTGGGGTTCCGAAAGACGGGTGGCAGCCACAGGGGTGTGCTGGTTGTGGTAGGGCGGCTTGCGGGTGGTGGGAGGCAGCAGATGAGGTCAAGCAGGTCACGCAGTAAAGCTGGAGAGACTAGAGGTTGCAGGCTATGCGATGAGCGCAGGCTCTCTTGAAGTGCGCTTCGTCGACAGAGCACTGCTCTTACCAATGCTTGGCCCAGATGCTTTACAAGCCAGCGGGGCTCGCAGGTTGCAGTAAACCTAGAGAAAAAGTGCGCCAGGGTACATGGGTATTTGAAGGCAAGCGTGCCACACGGTCAGACACTCGCAAGCAGCAGCAGCCGCAGTAGGGGAAGCAGCAGCTGGAGCAGCTGCCTCAGCGGCCTGATGGCTGTGGCTGCAGGCGTTCTGCCATGGCTGCTAACCTGCGGCTGCGCCACAAGATGATCTCCACCATCCGCCGCGTGCTTGAGGACCAGCACCAGTTCATGGAGGTCAGACCAGGGCGGGCAGGCAGCCACATGCGGGCAGGCAGGCGGGCAGCACAAGCTGCGATAGCAAATGGGCTGGCAGGCAGGCTAGCAAGCCAGTTGGCAGATAGGCAGGCAAGCAGGCAGGCCGCGCACATGCTGGCATGTTGGGGAGGGCTAGATTAGTCCAAGCACATCAAGTCAGCAATCCTGATGCAAGGACCCAGGCAGGGGGATGCAGCCCTGGCCTGGCCTGGCTTGACTCAGCTGTTGACCAGTGTTGTCATCTTCGTTTGCCGAGTTGCATACGAATTATGGCTTTCATAGCGAATGCTGCATGTAGGGCTAAACCATAACCACTGCTGTTGAACTTTGTTCACCCTTGCATCTGTGGGGCTGGGCAGGTGGAGACCCCCATCTTGACCCGCTCCACCCCTGAGGGTGCCCGCGACTACCTAGTGCCCAGCAGGTCAGCAGGGGAGAGGGGGGGGCTGGTGGGGCTGGGGCTGCAAGTTGCAGCTTCGCAGCGGGAGAGGGGAGGGAGGGTCAGGTCGCAGGGGTTCAGCAGCTGGTGTGGTGTGCCTCAGGGGGTGGTAGGCCCGCCACTCTGCTGCCTTTAACCACCCTCCATCAGGGGACCATGCGCCCATGGCCCCCACTGCTGCACCTGCTGCTGGCTGCTTGCTGTGCAGGCTGCAGGCAGGGGAGTGGTATGCTCTGCCGCAGAGCCCTCAGCTATTCAAGCAGATGCTGATGGTAGCAGGGGTGGACAGGTACTACCAGGTGAGCTGCACACCCCTGCCCTCATCCCCTGCTGCACCCCTGCCTTCCTACCCTCTGCCTCTGCCCATACCCCTTCCTACACCCCCTACCCACCCCCCCTGTGTTGCCAGTACTGGCTCTGTTGTCCCTGTTGACAGCCTGTCACACCCCACCACCTGACTCCGCTGGGCACCATCCTGCTACTGCTACTGCTGCTGCTGCTACTGCTTCCGCCGCTGGTTGTCTCAGCAGTACAGCTGCTGCTACAGCTGCTGCTGCTGCCACCGCTGCCACAGCCTGTATTGTGGTGCTACAGATTGCGCGCTGCTTCCGTGACGAAGACCTGCGTGCTGACCGCCAGCCAGAGTTCAGCCAGCTGGACCTGGAGGCGGCCTGGATGGATGCGCCAGCGCTGCAAGGTCTGGCGGAAGAGCTGGTGTCGGCCGTGTTCAGCCAGGTCAGCACAGACCGACTAGACTGCCTAGCCTGCCTAGACTGCCTAGACGTGGCGCCACAATGGGAGCAGCTGATTGATGGATGCAGCTGGTGGGCCAATGGAGAGGGCGAGGGTTAGGTGGGGTGAGGGGGCAGGGCTTCTTGCTCTTTCATCTTGCTGCCATATTTATTCTTTCATCTTGCTGCCACTTCTATTCTTTCATCTTGCTGCCATTTCTGTTCTTTGAGCTTGCTGCCATTGCTGTTCTTCCAGCTTGCTGCCATTTCTACTCTTTCAGCTTGTTGGCAGGGAGCCCTAGAAGTAGAGCAAGGGCGCTGACGGTTGGGCTGGCGGGGTAAAGGCGAGCCAAATGATTGCGACTATGTGATGTGGTGGTAGGGGGGGGGTGGATAGATGAGAGTAGATTAGATGAGGTGAGTCAGGGGTAGCAGGGGCGTGGGAGTGGTGGGGTCAGCTGAGTTCAGGTGGCCAGGGCGGCAGTTGTGTTCCCCACGGCTCAGGGGTGGGCCAAAGGCTGCAAGTCCTGGCCAGTGTGTCCCTGGTTTAGCTGGTGTGCTGCTGCAGGGCACAGGCAGGGCTCAGGGTGGTGTGGATGCCTGGTCTGGCCCGGCAGTGATCAGGCAGGGTGGACTTCTCAGCCATTGAGTTGCACACCTGCTTACTCGCCACTGCTGCTGCTGCTGCTGCTGCTGCTGCTGCTGTTCATTTTCCAATGAGCATTGCTCCCACAGTTGCTCCTGCTGCTGCTCCTACCCCGCATGCCAGACACCTGCTGCTGCCTGTGTGCCCAGGTGCATGGGGTGGCTCTGCCCCTGCCCCTGCCCCGCATGACCTGGCACGAGGCCATGGAGCGCTATGGCAGCGACAAGCCTGACCTGCGCTACGGCCTGGAGCATGTGGACGTCAGTGCGTGTGTCAGCGGCTGCAGCTTCAAGTCAGTGCGCCAGGCACTGGCAGATCAGGTCCAGGATGCACCGCACGGCCCAAACCCCTTCCAGCTCCTCACCCTACCACCACTGCCTTGGATTTCTCACCACCACCACCACTGCTGGCTTCAGCAGGGCCACACACCACTGATGTCAAGACATGACATCTTGGGTCCTAAGCTGTCATGACAGGACCACCAGTGACCAGTGGTCTGCAGCAGGGCAGCAGTCAAGGCCTCTGGGCTCCAGCCTGGCCAGCCTGGGAGGCTGGTGATCTGGCAGTGCGACTTGCTGACATGCAGTGAGACACTCCTGTGGAAGCTACCACCACTGACCACTCCAGTCGGCAGTGTGAATCACTCTGCTCTAGGGAATCTGCCTTGGCTCTGGGCTCTGGGCTCCTGCCTTGTCTGCGCTGGCTGTGTGGCGCCCAAGGCGCTAGCAGGAGCTTAGCCTGGCCAGCCTCAAGCCAGGTCAGCGCAGGGCAGCCAGTCAGGGCCACCACACACTCATAGCTGCATCCAGCTTGGCCTTGGTCCTTGGCCCTGGGGCCATGCTGGCTGGTGTTCCTGCACCCACTGCAAGGTCCGCATGCACATGGGCATGCAAGCCTAGCTCTCATTTCAGTGCCTGATTAGGACACGCAGAGAGGAGGTGAGTCCGTGCAGCCTGTGGTACATAGACAGCTCCCCATAACGGTTCCTGTTTTGGCTGCAGTTTGAAGGGAATCTGATTACAACATGTCATGTAACCCCCATAACGGACGGACACTCTGGCTGCCTGCTGCTGCCTGCTGCTGTGGGGTGTGCAGGGTGTTTGCTGCAGCAGTGGCTGAGGGGGGCTGTGTGAAGGCCATCAGGGTGCCGAGCGGCCAGCGGATCAGCAACTCACGCATCAAGCCCAAGGTGGGTGCCTGCACCGCAGCCCTTGCCCATGCCTGACCCTGCCCCCTCCCAGCCTCCCGCTGCTACAGGCGCTTGGCACAGCAGCAGGCAGCCAAGGACCCTGTTACCCCACCTGCTGCTGCTGCTGCTGCTGCTGCTGCTGCTTCAACTGGCCCTCATACCTTTGCTGTCCATCCCCATGGGGCAAATGCTGGAGCTTGTCTCACATGCTCGTGGGCCTCTCTTGTTTTCCCTTAGCTGTACTGCACCAAGCCAGGCACCGACAGCCAGCACTCTCTCCTCTGACATCCCTGCTCTCTGACCTCTGACATCACCCACTCCACTGCGGTGACACGAGCGGAGCACATAGAACTCATCTCCGTCATCAGGCCAGCGGGCAAGGACTGACGCAACGGTGTTACACAGACAGTCCAGCCTTCAGAACTGGGAGATAGAGGTGAAGGTGCAGCAGCTACCAGGTCCACACAGGCTGCCCCATCCTCAAGGGTGTTTCAGCGATGTTCTGCAGCTCATCCTGGAACAGCCCTGGAGCTGTGAGCTGGCGCACCCTTCTACCCAATGCTGACACCTGTACAGACCAACAAAACTTGTCCAACAAGGAACAACATGTTTGCCTGTGGGTAATCTTACTCAGCTACTACACACAAGTTGTAGCATCCTCGGTCGCACCCTTGATGACTACAAACTCCACCTCGATGGCACGTTCGTGGAGACAGCTTCGATGGCACGTTCGTGGGCAAACCCCAGACCACTAGGCACCTCACTAAAACTAACAGCTTAACGCTTAGAAGGCTACCAGCCCATTGCACTGGCAAACACCTGTGAACTAGCTAGGAGCCCTAGAGTGCGCCATGGCTCTAGGGCTCGGGTAGGGATGACAGCTGTACTGACACCTGTACAGACCTGACCCTGGTGTTGCCTTTGGCCCCTGCCCCCCTGTCCTGCTGTCGCTCACCTTCCTCGTCACCCTTGGCCTCTACCAACATGTCCCAAGGCCTGGCCCCTGCTGACCCACCAGGGCCCCCTGCTGCCCTCCCTGCTGCCCTCCAGGGCGACATTGCCAACGAGGCGGTGGCAGCTGGTGCTGCTGGACTGGCCTATGTTCGTGTCCTGGAGGGCGGAGCCATCGAGGCCGCCAAGCCCATCAAGGAGGGGCTGGCACCAGAGCAGGTGAGGGCATGCTGTCCCTGATCTGTAGCGGCTGCTGAGTAGAGAGTGTTTCATGGTGTAGGGAGTCAAGGGGAGTCAAGGGGAGGAGGGGAAGAGGGAGGGGGGTGAAAGCGGAGGTGGTTCTCTGCTGTAAGTCAGGGGTCAGGGGTAAGGGGTAAGGGGTCAGGGGTCAGGGGTCAGGGGTCAGGGGTCGGGGGTCAGGCCGAGATCTCCCCTGCTCTCAGCCTTCGCCCCTCGCCCTACTCGCCTCTTCCCTCCCCGCGCTCCCACCCCAGCTGCACCTCACCTCTTGAGCGCCACCCTGGCATCTCAGTCCCTGTCACCCCTGTTTACGCCTGGACCTCCACCCCCTCCCCTCCTCCCCTAATGCCCACGGGTTCTTTTCTTACCAGCTTTCTTACCAGCTGCTGTGGCCCCTCTTTATCTATACGCCTATCCGCCTATCCGCCTATCCGCCCCCTCCTCCCCTCTATCCCTCCACCCCTCCACCCCTCCACCCCCTCCACCCCTCCACCCCGTCCACCCCTCCCGCTCACGCCCCACGGGCCCTTGCCTCACCAGCTGCCGTGGCCCGCCTCCCTGCCCTCAGGTGGCCGGCCTGTTGGCAGCCTGCGGGGCCCTGCCAGGCGACCTGCTGCTGCTGGCTGCAGGGCCTAGGCCCCTGGTGGCCCGGGTGCTGGACAGGGTGCGGCAGTACCTGGCACAGGCTGTGCTGGGACTGGTGCCGCCCCCGGGTGTGATGTGAGTGGGCGCAGAGGGGGAGGATGGCAGCAGTCAAGGTGGGCCTGCTTGACTTGACATCAGGCATTGCCTGGTGCAGTACACAGTAAGGGTTGGGTTAGTTATCACACGTTTGCGTTTTGTCGGCTGAGATTTGGCTGCCACCGGTTACATATGACTAGCAGGAGCGGCAGCACAGCAGCAGCAGCAGCAGCAATAGCTCCTTGAGCATTTGCAGCCTCTGCAGCAGCAGCAGCCAAAGGAACTGCAAAGAACTGCAAAGCCAAAGCGACTGCAGTAAAGGCATGCGATGGAACTTGCTTAGCCTGCTGCAGCCATTCCCTCTCACCTGGCATCTGCCTGCCTCTTGGTTTAGGGCTCGAGTACAGTCCTGAGCTGCCGAAGCTAGCCGTTACTAAGCAGGCAGCCTCTGGTGGGAGGGTAGCAAGGGCATGCTGTCCTCCAGACTACTCTCCTCCCTCAATGCATGGCTTTCTTAACAATCAGCCGGGCTGCCGGGCTGCAGGCCTGACCGTCACTCCCTCCTGTGGATCACTGACTTTCCCATGTTTGAACTGGATGAGGCAGAGGGCAGGTGAGAGCTGCAGGAGGATTGAGAGACAAGGGCCGCCTGCCCTGCCTTGCCTGGTGCCGCCTGCTGTTAGTGCCAGAGGCTGAGGGGCATGAAAGGGAGGTGATCTGACCCGCTTGCCTTCACCACCGATGGCAACGAGCTTTGTGGCAAAGACAGTTGATGCCAGTGGCCGATGAGCATGAAAGGGAGGTGATCTGACTGAAACGGATGAGCACGTCTGTGGTGAAGACAGTGGTGCCAGACTACGTGCCTGCCCCTGCCAATGAGTCAAGAGGCGGTGTCAGAGTTCATTGCGCCTAATGGAGGCAGTCTGACCTGCTGACCAGCGCTGCCTGCTCTTCACCACTGGGTAAGGGTGTGTTAGTGGTGGGGCTGCTGCTGCACGCAGGCTGGTGGCCATGCACCACCCCTTCACAGCCCCACACGCTGATGACCTGGCCAAGCCGGACGACACCGCCTCGACTTGGAGAGCCCAGGTCAGGTTTGCAGCCATCAAAGGCCAGCCAGCCAGGCTTGCCTTGCCTTGCCCTCTCCCCTGTCCCCTGGTATTGATGCTAGAGGCTGATGAGCATGGAAGGGTTGCGCCAAGCAGCCAGCCAGCCAGCCAGCAGGCAGCTCAGTTGCATGGTCTAGGTGAAAGATTGGGCTCCTCCCTCCTAAGTGGATGGCGGACCTGGCTGCTAGTGTGACCAGGCTGTGAGGCTGACAGCCCCAGCCAGAAGCCAGCCCCACACAGGGGCATGCAGGCATGGGGCATGGAGATGGGGCACGGGCATGGGGCCACACATCAGCAGGGGTGCTCACCACCATGGCCTGCGCATGGCAAGCATGCAAGCTTCTGTTGCAAGCATGCAACCTGGCGTGTGCAAGCACACATTCAAAGACAGAGGCAGACACCTATGGCTGCGACTGCTGAGGTGTCTTGATGTAGGATAGGGTCATAGTCTCTGGAGGGAGGGAGGGAGCTGGCTGGCAGAGCTCCTGGCTGCTCAGGGCTGGATGCCTGACTCGGCTGCTAGGCTGACCTGGCAATGAGGCTGACCTGGTGCCTAGCAGCCAGCTAGACAGAGAACAAAGCCAGCTAGCCAGGCTTGCCTTGCTTTGCCATGCCTTGCCTTGACCTGGCTGCCTTTGTGACCTGGGTGTCTTGTAGGCATATGACCTGGTGTACAATGGCGTGGAGGTGGGCGGCGGCAGCCTGCGCATCTACAGGTCAGGGCTGTGTCTGTAACGGCATGGCGTAGAGTCAGTTGGTGCTGGGCAGGAGTCGATTGGTGTCAGGCAGAGAGTCAGTTGGTGGCATGACAGTCAGTTGGTGCCAGGCAGGAGCGGCAGACTGCTGGCGACTTGGGCTGGGGCCAGCCGGCAGCAGGCTGCACCGTGAGCCAGCAGAGGCCCACAGGACTGTATGTGGTGGTGGCTAGCAGAGGCTTTTTTCTATAATGCAACATATTGATCATTCGCTGTGAAATGTCATTCATTCTGGTTGCTCTGCGTGTGTAGTGGTGGCTAGCGCGTGTGTGGGTGGTAGACTCCCGGCTAGGGAGCAGACCACAAGGGAGCAGCTCAGTCTGACGGCTGACAGTAGGCTGGCTGCTAGGGTCGCAGTCACGGTCCAGCCTGCCCTGCTACCTAGCCGCCTGCAGCCTGAAGGGAAGCCCTGCAGCTGGTAGCCCTACCTGATCTGCCACTAGTGTAGATGGCATGGCATAGAGTGCATTGGTGACATGGTATAGAGTCGGTTGGTGCTAGGCATAGAGTTGGTTGGTGTCAGGCAGGAGCAGCAGATGGTGCCAGGCAGGAGTCAGTTGGTGCCAGGCTGGGCTGCTGGGCGACTGGGCTGAGGCATAGGGTCAGATGGTTTCAGGCAGAAGTCAGTTGGTGGCATGACATAACGTTAGAACGTCATAACGTCAGGCAGGAGCGGCAGACTATTAGTTCATTGGTGACTGGTGTGTGCAGGCGGGACATTCAGGCGCGCGTGTTCAACCTGATTGGGCTGTCCCCTGAGGAGGCCCAGTCCAAGTTTGGCTACCTGCTGGACTGCTTTGAGGTGCTGTACACCCCACCGTCCTCCCACAACACTTACTCTAACCCGGCCACCCTTGCCAGCGTACGCTCCCACTCCCACCCACCCCCTCTTGCACATTGACACACCAACACACCTCTTCCTGCCCCTGACCCTGGCCCTGACCCTGACCCTGACCCTGACCCTGACCCTGACCCTGACCCTGACCCTGACCCTGACCCTGACCCTGACCCTGACCCTGACCCTGACCCTGACCCTGACCCTGACCCTGACCCTGACCCTGACCCTGACCCTGACCCTGACCCTGACCCTGACCCTGACCCTGACCCTGACCCTGACCCTGACCCTGACCCTGACCCTGACCCTGACCCTGACCTGGACCCTGACCTGACCTGATCTGCCACCTGACCTGACCTTGACCCTGACCCTGACCCTGACCCTGACCCTGACCCTGACCCTGACCCTGACCCTGACCCTGACCCCGACCCCGACCCCGACCCCGACCCCGACCCCGACCCCGACCCCGACCCTGACCCTGACCCCGACCCCGACCCCGACCCTGACCCTGATTCTGCCATTGACCCCCTTTAACAGTACATGCACACAGTGGCTGTGCCTGCTGCCTACGCTGCCCTGGGCACACTGCGGCAGCCATGCTGCTAACCTCCATACAAGGGCAGGACCAAGTTTCTCCTGAAAAATGTTTATACTTGAGTGTCTCAACATAAGTGCACTTAGTTTGAAAAACCGGTATTAGGGGGGGTATCCCACTGGCCAACTCATAAGTCTCCAGTCCTTGAGAATTATACTAAGCCGGGGGCATCGGCAAGTGATGAGTTATGCCACCCCCCGTGTCAAATTGTCTCAACTTAGGTGCTCATCTGTGTACATGGCATGCAGTTGGGAGCACCCCCCCATGGTGGCCTGGCTCTGGGTCTGGACCGGCTGGCCATGCTGCTGGCCGGGGCGCCCTCCATCCGTGACGTCATCGCCTTCCCCAAGACCGCCACTGCCCAGTGCCTGCTCACAGGTGACAGCGCAAGGCACCCACACCAGGCTGTTGCTGCCACTCTGCCTGCTGCCACTCTGCTGCTGTTGCCGTTGCCTGCACCACGCTAGGTGTAACTTCATTTTCACGCTAGGTGTAACTTCATGTCCACGCTTTATGTCCACGCCAGGCAGTCAGCAGCAGCACCACACATGACACATGCCATGTCACGATGGTGGTGGTGGTGGCCTAGCTTGGGTGTTGTGGGTGTGTGGTCTGCTGCTTGTGTCTTAGGGTGTGGTCTTAGGGTGGGTAGGGTGTGGTCTTAGGGTGTGGTCTTAGGGTGGGTAGGCCTCATACCACTCTGCTACTCTACCTGATGCCACTCTGCTGCTTTTGCCGTTGCCCACACCCACCTGCACGCCTACAACTACCTGTATGTCTACGTCTAATTGCATGCCCTACCATCATGCCTCACACCTAATCACACCAGCCCCCACAGCAGCAGATGTTCCAGCTGGCTCTAGGGGCAGTGTCAGTCACCCACGGCACCATGCATTATATGCTTGCACTCGACGGTGTGGGATGTGGTGTGAGGTGTGAGGTGTCACACGCCTTCATGTCTTGCAGAGGCACCATCGTCAGTAGCTGCGGAGCAGCTGCGTGAGCTGCATGTCAGCGTCACAAGCAAAGCATCAGAGCAGCAACCGGCTTGATGCCAGCGGTGAGGTGGTGGGACTGGAGGCCATGGCTAGGCTCAAGGCTGTTGTGGGTTTGACCGGACTGAAAGGCAGGCCTCATATTGGACTGTCCTTGCGAGGCGGGATGGTCGTTTGTGTGCCATGGTAGGGTGCCGGCACTTCATCATTGCATGGCGCTTGCTGATGGCTGGCTGGCTGTTGAGTACGCTCATGTGTTTGGGGCCAGCAGTGGGCACTCTGTGGCTTTGATAGCAGGCCAAGTATGACATTGTGAAGCTGCTCATTTACAACTGACAGGGCACACGGGCTGGTATGGGGCCAGTAGTGAACACTGTGTTGGCCGCCACACGGGGCTCGGCAGCAGGCCAAGTATGGCATTATGAAGCCAGTTATCCACGGTTGACTGAGCACAACGGCATGCTATCGTCCTGCATGACACGGCGTTCAGGCTGGGTGGGCGCTGAACCAATTCCTCGTTGCTGGTTGTGGCAGGGTTGGCAGTGGGCAGTGAGATGAGGTGCACCGAGGCAGTGCAGACATGTGCTGTCAGGTATACGAACCCTAGTCCATGTGATCGCAAGGAAGATGCAATATGGATGCAAGACGGCAAAGGCTAGGCCCGAGAGGATTAGGACGGCCGTCGGCGTGGCTTTGTGGCTTCATGACTGGCCAGCCCTGGGCCTGCGCCCTCCTCCGCCGCCAGGGGTGGTGAGACAGCACGCTTGGGGTAAGGTTTGGAACGGGAGTTATGGTACGACGGCAGCTGCCTAGTGGCTGCTAGATGACATGGCCCTGGCACTTGTGACGGCCCTTGTGTTGCATACCATGCTAGCAACATTTGTAGCTGGTAAGATGACACAGTTTGAGCATGGCTCTGCTTTTGTAGCTCTGTGCAACGACTCAACGAGGGCATTACTACAGGCATTTAACCTCAACAAGGCCCTTAGAACCTAGCATTGGCATTGACAATGTCGTGTCAGTCGTGTCAGTCAAAATTGCGTCCATTCACATGTATATGCCAGTAGGGTTTGCAAACCTCATCCCTGTCGGGATTACAGCGCAACCTTACAGCGCAAACGATGCTCAGCCTTATTATCTGCCCAATATGTCGCCGGACAGCAGCACATCCGCGAGCACGGGCATCAGTGCAAAACACCTGCCCGGATACATCGTTGCCTGCGGTGCGTAAGCGTGCACACAACGACCACAGATTTGGCCATCCGTCCCGCTTTGTGCGCAGCTGAGCCGCGAACTGGCGCGATGTGGTGCAGATTGTCGCGGCGCACCCCAGCGTCGTTAAGGGTGGTGGGGTAACGCTCGAATGCGACGACGGCGGGCTGCCCGCGGTGCGGGATGTGTTTGCGCTGTCGTCGCCCTTGATGGCGGACCTGCTTTGCAAGGGCTGCGCGTCAGTCAAGGTGTGCCGGGATACGACGCAATGTAGTGGAAGTGCGGCGCAAGCTCCGAGCCATTCCCGTGCAATAGCCCATCCATAGCCATCCAACGCACCCAGAGCCATCCTGTGTGCCCGATGTGGTCCCTCCAGGTGTCAGGGAGCAGCAAAGAGGAGTGGCTCCTGGTCATCAGCCAGCTGTACCCCATTGTGCCCCGCCCAGAGCTGAGCCTGCCCCAGCTGCAGCAAGTGCTGCCTGTGGCGCACAAGGTACATGATGTCCATCATCTTTCCGCGCCTGTCAGCACGTGTGTGCTTTACATAAGCAAAGCCTATACTGCTTGCTGCTTTACTTGCAGTACAACTTCCAAGAGCTGCTGCAGTATGTGAGCGGCAGACTGGTCACTGAGTTGCCCAGCTGTTGGTCACTGGACCCCTCTGCCCCTGGCTACATCATCAAGTGGCTGCTTGAAGCTGAGCAGCTGCAGCTGGATGCCCTGAAGCAAGCAGCACTGGAGGGGCTGAAAGACCAATTTGGTCATCAGTTCCAAAAGCAAATGGCAAGCAGCATATTGGACGCTGACCTGCTGCGCTTGTCACCTGCGCTGATGCTGGAGGTTTGGAAGGTCGTGGCAGAGGCCACAAACGTTATACATACCAGTCAGGGAGTAACATGGCCTTGAGCCGATGTCACAGGTCTTGTGAAAGGTATCAATGTAGCTCGGTGTAATTTCATGTCCACGCCAGGTCATCAGGGCAGCAGCAGCCAGGCAGTCAGGCAGTCAGCAGCAGCACCACACCTGGCACAGGCCATGTCAAGATGGTGGTGGTTGTGGCCTAGCTTGGTGTTGTGGGTGTTTGGCCTGCTGCTTGTGTCTCAGGGTGTTGTCTTAGGGTGGGCATGGGCATGCCTCCTACCACTCTGCTACTCTACCTGCTGTCACTCTGCTGCTGTTGCCGTTGCCGACACCCACCTGCACGCCTACAACTACTTGCATGCCCTTTCCTCATGCCTCACACCTGATCTCACCAGCCCCCAGCAGCAGATGTTCCAGCTGGCTCTAGGGGCAGTGTCAATGGCCCCTACGGCACCATGCATTCTATGCTTGCACCAGACAATGTGTGATGTGGTGTGAGGTGTCACACGCCTTCATGTCTTGCAGAGGCACCATCGTCAGTAGCTGCGGAGCAGCTGCGTGAGCTGCATGTCAGCGTCACAAGCAAAGCATCAGAGCAGCAACCGGCTTGATGCCAGCGGTGAGGTGGTGGGACTGGAGGCCATGGCTAGGCTCAAGGCTGTTGTGGTTTTGAAAGGGCTTGCATCATGACTCATCATGACATGGCTGATGGCTGATGGCAGGCAGCCTGTTGTGTGCTGATGGCTGTTAGGTGATGGTAGCCAGCCTGGTGCTTTGCATAAGGGGCTTTGACAGCAGGCAAAGTATGACATTTGGAAGCCAGTCATCCAGAATTGACCGGACACAATGGTATGCCATGGTCCTGCATGACACGGCGTTCAGGCTGGGTGGGCGCTGAACCAGTTCCTCGTTGGTGGTTGTGGCAGGGTTAAGGCACAACCCTGCCGCTATCACCGCTGAGCATAGCACCGGTTGAGTTAAGTAGCATGAGGTGGGCTGCAGTCAGGCAGTAAGGCACTGAGGCAGCAGCGGATCTCCTACCGGGAAAGCAGGCCAGCAGTCGTATGGCTTATGTTGTGCGGCGCCTCATGCCAGCGTAGCACCGAGGAAATGCACAGACATGTGTGCAGCATGTCCTGGGTCTAGTGCCGTGCTCGGTCTCTGTCTATGGCATCACGTCGTCACCAGAGCCGAAGCCCGACAAGATCTCCGGTCACTCTGGTGCTGCTCTATCGGAGCCACCGATGCTGCTGCGAGTGGTCCAGATGAAGCCCACACTACCTACCGCCTCCACAGGGGCTTGAAGGCAGACCGATGTAAGGTTTGGGTCGGGCTGGACAAACCCTATCCCTTCTCCCACACATAACTCAAGCCCTACTCGCTCTCATTTTCTAACTTGCATTATTTGCACTGACGACACCCTAGCAACAATCCAGCACCCCAGCAACAGCTATCATCTTGGATCTTGGATCTTGGACACCACCTTCCACCATCAGTACTGTTAATTAAGATCCTGCCTTGTATGACACGCAAACGAGCACTGTGACACCCCATACGCAATATTCATGGCTGCCACATCATGGCAAGTAGTACCCACTACACCTCCCACACCTCATCCGTTCAACACACGCGGGGCACATGCTGCCCCTGCCGTACTGGTTTCTATAGTCGCAAACTAGCTAACTAGCTAAGTCGCAAACTAGCATCTGTACTAGCAAAGCAGCCCAAGATACTGCCTTGCATGACATGCCTTGTCTGGTGCGGAAGCAAATAATTTCACCAACACCACAACGCCTGTCTGCAAGCATTGAGCCTGCACCACCACTATGCCTTGCTGCCACATCATCCACTAGACTCACCATCCATTTCTAAGCCAGTCTTAACAAAGGACAGGACATCAGATCATTACCCTATCTATCTTTAAGCCCGTCCCACACTTGCCTCACACCTCTAAGCAGGCTTCCCTTGCTGATCAGCTAAGCCCCCTGCAGGTACTCTGCGGGTGCTCGCTTCCTCACCATCAGCCACTTGCATGACACTGTGACATCCCATATGCAATGCCGATGGCTGCCACATTATGGCGAGTAGTACTTACCACAATATCCACAATGTGTTCGCTGCCTACATGCGCTGCATAGACTGCCGCTGTAACTGCTCCTGTAGGAAGGAGAGCAAGCGCAGTTATGGGCGCATAAGGTACAAAACGTAGACTGTAGTGACACCCTCCAAGCCTCCAGCATCAGCTCAAGGGACAGGCGCATTAGGTCACCATCCAGCGCCTTGGTTACCATCCGCGTCCTGATCTGCTGGCCAGGTTGCTTCTTCAGCCCCTCCAGTGCTGCTTGCTTCAGGGCATCCAGCTGCAGCTGCTCAGCTGTGACCAGCCACTTGATGATGTAGTAGTAGTTGTTACACTAAGGAGGTAGGGCTCGGGTGGATACAAGCCAACCTCCAAAGGTAAAAGACTTAGGAGAGAACAGAGAGAAAGGGAAAAAGAAGGGGAACTACCTAGGAGAGAAAGAACTCAGAGAAGGAAGGGGAAGGGAGCTAAAGGGAGCGTGTGAGAGACCTCGAGAAGCGGAGAAGTCAGAGAAGCGGAGGAGCAAGGGGCGCAAAAGGTTGGAGGGCTGGTAAGGACGCAAAAGCTAGGAGGGCTAGGAAGGAGAGGGGAGTGAAACACGTTAAGGGTCAGAGGGACTAGGAGGAGTAACCGGGAAAGTGACACTAAGGGATCCGTCTTGAGTAGAGATGAAGGGATGGGGATGGGGGAGGTTCCAGCCAGGAGGGTTGGGATGGGCTAGGGTGAAGTCTTGTAGGTGAAGCCAAAAGGTAGAGATAGCAAGCTGGCTGGCTGCAGAAATGGGGGAAAGGGTGGTAGGAGCGGTCGCTTGAGTGGTGGGGTGATGGGTGAGAGCCCAAAGACGGCGACGGCCAAAGTCCATCGCATCAAGGGCAGCCATGCAAACCAGGCTCCAGAGGGAAGGAGGGAAGGTAGGGGTGGGGGGGATGAGGCACCAAAGGGAGGATTGGTGAACTTGGGTGCCGAGGCTGAGGGAGAGCTGTTGTCTAATGGTAACGGCGATGGGGCAACTCCAGAAGCTGTGTTGGCGGCTGTGACGGGGATGGTGAGAGGGGTCGCAAGGGCAAGACCAGGGGGTGATGCGGCTCCCAGGGATGGCATTGATGCTCAAGCGCCAAAGGGTCTCTTTAAGGAGGTTGGAGCAAGGAATCTTCCAGGCTTTGTTAAGGTTGGCAGTGAAAGCTTGAAGGGCTAGCGCTCGAGAGGTAGGTGGGTGAGGTGTGGATAGAGCTTGGTTGATGTAAGAGATGTGGGCCTGCTTGCGGGCAGAGGTGATGTGGGGAGTGAGCATGGAGGTGAAGACCCTCACAGGGGTCCCAATGAGGGTGGGGAAGACCCGAGGGGCAGAGGTGGTGGGTGAGGACCAAGAGAGGGAGGTAAGGTGTTGGAGGGGGACTGGTGTAACTGGGAGGGGTTGGCTGGGAGAGGTAGCGGGAAGGGATAAAGGGCCGAGGGCTTGGAGGGCTTGGCACATGAGGGTAATGATGCCTTGGGGGAGTAGGTGGGGTTGGTGGAGTGCAGGGAGGCCTATGATGCCTCGAGAAATGTCAGGAACAGTGGCTTGGGTAGAGAGAAGTAGGGTATGAGCAGGGTGGAGAGAGGGACAGGCGTGGGTGAGGAGGGTGGCTGCTAGGGGGATCCATGAAGGGGATGATTGAGAGGGGGTTGGGGGGGTTGGTGAAGGGGGGAGGGTGTTGGGGTTGGTATGAGAAGGCTGGGTAGGGTGGTAGGGGCTGTCTCGGGAGGGGCTAGGTGGTAGGCTGGAGGAGAGAAGGGGGGTTAAAAGACGGGAGAAGAGGGAGTGAAGGGTGTGGTAGAGATTGGAGAGGAAGGTACGGATAAAAGAGAGGAAGGGGCGGGTAGGTGTAGGGCGGGTAAAGGGGGGGGGGTGAAGGGTGGGATTGACTGGTGGGAGGGACGGGGACGGGGACGGGGGGGGAAGGGTGGAGTAGGCGTAGTCATTGATGAGGTGGTGTAGAAGCCGTGTAGCCATGGCGGCGTGCCGAGCCTGGATATGTTCTCTTAGAGGTAGGAGGCCAAAACCTCCGTCAGCAGGACGGCCTATGGCAAGGGGGTAAGGGAGGTTCTTGACCACAAGGTGGTAGAGGGTATGGGTGAAGGTAGGGAGAGTAGGTGGTAGGCCCGAGAATTCGGCGTGGTAGAGGAAGGTGCTAAGGGCATAGGTGGAGGAGGCGATGCCCTTGCCCATGGTAGAGAGGGGGAGGCCGTTGAGACGGTGGAGGTGTTTGGTGGCTTGCCTCAGGCGCTCCTCCCAGGCTGAGGAGGTAGCTGGGTCGGGGTGAGGGGAGAGGGTGCTTGGAGGTCTAAGAGAGGCTCGGGTGGCTCTGGTGTGGCGAGGGGTGGGGGAGGAGAGGGTAGGGTTGGCCTGTTGGATGCCAAGGGAAGTGGCGGAGTGATGGACAGGGATGCCAGCCAGATGGGTGGGGGGAGAGGGGAGGGGGACGCCAATGAGGACAGCAGAGGATTTGTCTGTATTTACCCGTTGCCCCGAAGCGTCTCCAAAGGTAGTGAGAGCAAGGGAGAGGGTGGAGAGGGCAGGGTCTGTGAGGTCGCCTTGGTGAATCTGTGTATCGTCAGCGAAGAAAGTGCAGACGAGCCGAGAGCCTCCGATCCGCACGCCTAGCTGTGGGTGGGAGATGAGCCAGGAGGCGAACCCTTGAGCCACAAAGAGGTAAAGGAGGGGTGAGAGGGGGCAGCCTTGTCGGACGCCCGCGGACCAGGTGAAAAGGGGTGAGTCTGTGCCGTTGACGTGGGTAACAGCCTGGGTGTTGTGAAGGAGGATCCGAGCCCAATTAACCATCCCGTCCGAGGCTCCCAAGGTGTGCATGAGGGTGTAAAGGAAGTGGCGGTCTACGGTGTCAAAGGCCTTGGCTATGTCGAGGTAGATGTTGGCTGCTGAGAGCCCTTGACTCTGGAGGGCGTGGGGAAGAAGGGAGGTGGTGTTGATGTTATCCTCTATCCGACGACCGGGGAGGAAGGCAGATTGTTCCCTGCCGATGGCTGGGGCCATGGCTTTCCCGAACCTAGCTGCCAAGATTTTGGCGAGGAGACGGTAAAGAGAGGGGAGGAGGGTGATGGGGCGATAAGAGGTAGGGTTAGAGAGGTTGGGAGCTGAAGGTTTGGGGATGGGGGTAATGGTACCTCTGTTGAAGCCGGTGGGGAGGGTTCCAGTGGTGCCGATAGCGGTGAAGAGCTTGGCTATCAGTGGAGCCCAGCAGTCACCGTCGACGCGCCAAAGGTTGTAGGGTAAGCCGTCAGGGCCAGGGGAGGATGTCGAGGGGCAGGAGGTGAGGGCTGTGAGGACTTCAGCCACTGTGATGTCTGCCGCTCCGGCTAACCCAGCAAGGGTGGGGGGGATAAGGTGGACTGTGCCTTTAGTAAGCTCAAGCTGAAGGGCTGTGATAACTGCTCGTTGGGCATGTGGGTTGGTAAGAGGTTGAGCGCTGACCCGCGAGAAGTGGGCGCCGAGAGCTGTAGCAATGGACCTGTTAGAGGTGAGGTATTCGCCTCCAGGAGAACGGAGAGAGGGGATGGAAGTAGGGGTGGTCGGTGGGTGGATGAGGGAGGTGAGGAGGGGGGAGGGTTGTTCTCTATGGTGGAGCCAGGTGGAGTGCGCGTCGCGGGTAAGGTGAGAGGTAGAAGCTGAGTGCGCTTGCCTGAATGAGGTGAAGGCTTGGGCCACCAGGTTGAAGGCATGAGGAAGGGTGTCAGGGAGAGCTGTGGCCACAACGGAATGGGCAAGGGTAAGGTCGTGGTGGGTGGTGTTGAGGGTAACGAGAGCTCTGTGATCGTGCTCTTTAGTGAGGGGGAGGAGGGTGTGGGCAAAGGTTTTGAAGGCTTTCTGTAGGGTAGGCCACCATGAGATGAGATCCACGGAAGAGAGGGTGAGGCCAAAGGTGACTGCTTTACGGGCCCAAAGAGTAAGATGGGGGCTGGCGGTAGGGTTGGTAGCCATGGAGCAAGGGATGGGGTGTCGCCCTGGGCCTCTGGGTTGTAGGGGAGAGGCGGGGAGGAGAAGAAAGGAGACTGCGTGGTGATCGCCTCGGGGGGAAAAGTGACAGGAGGCTGAGTGGGAGAAGGTCGAGAGTTGGGGAGGAAGGTAGATGCGGTCAAGGCGGGCTAGGTGGTGATGGCCCCTGTGAAAGGTGAAGCTTCTGCCTGTAGGATGGTGTTGACGGTAGATGTCAGAGTGGGATGGGAGGAGGGATGAGAGGAGGGTGGTGGTAGCATTGTCCGAAAGGGTAGTGGTGTGGCAGGAGGGTAACCTATCAAGGTTGGGGAGAGGGGTGAAGTTGAAGTCCCCAACAAGGCAGAGGGGTAGGGATGAGGGAAGGAGAAGGGGGGCAAGGGTTTGGGTGAGGAAGGTGGCGCGGTCTACAGCTCCTGTGCTTGGCCAGTAGGAGTTGAGTAGCAAAAAGGAATGACCGGCCCAAGAGATAGAGAGGGACTGAAGGCGACCGCAGGGGAGGGCTGAGTGGTTAGAGAGGGTAATGGGGAGGTCACTGCGGACAAGGATGGCTACCCCTGCATGGGATTGGGAGGAGTGGTTGTTGGCCCAGAAGGTGTGAAAAGGGGGGGAATGTAGGGCAGAAGTGGCTTGGTTCAACCATAGGCCAGCTTGTTGTTGGGAAATGGAGCCATGGGCGGTAGGACGTCCTATCCAGGTCTCTTGTAGGCAGATAATGTCTAGGCCTTCGTCAACCCAGGTTTTAACGAGGGTGAAAACGGCTGAGATGGAAGTGAGGCCGGAGACATTGTGGGTGGCTAGGCGGAGGCCTGTAGGACGAGGACGTGGCAGTGTAGGGGCACGACCGGAGCCAAAAGGGAGGTGAGCCCAGGAGGGAGCCGGATGGATGGGGGTGGGGTTGGGGTTGGGGGTGGGGGTAGAGGTGGGGGTGGGGGTGGGGGTGGGGGTGGGGGTGGGGGTGGGGGTGGGGGTGGGGGTGGGGGTGGGGGTGGGGGTGGGGGTGGGGGTGGGGGTGGGGGTGGGGGTGGGGGTGGGGGTGGGGGTGGGGGTGGGGGTGGGGGTGGGGGTGGGGGTGGGGGTGGGGGTGGGGGTGGGGGTGGGGGTGAGGATGGGGGTGGGGCAGGAGCTGGGGGTGGGGGTGGGGGAGGAGCTGGGGGTGGGGGTGGGGGTGGGGGTGGGGGTGGGGGTGGGGGTGGGGGTGGGGGTGGGGGTGGGGGTGGGGGTGGGGGTGGGGGTGGGGGTGGCGGTGGGGGCGGGGGCGGGGGTGGGGGTGGGGGTGGGGGTGGGGGTGGGGGTGGGGGTGGGGGTGGGGGTGGGGGTGGGGGTGGGGGTGGGGGTGGGGGTGAGGGGTGGGGGTGGGGGTGGGGGTGAGGATGGGGGTGGGGCAGGAGCTGGGGGTGGGGGTGGGGGAGGAGCTGGGGGTGGGGGTGGGGGTGGGGGTGGGGGTGGGGGTGGGGGTGGGGGTGGGGGTGGGGGTGGGGGTGGGGGTGGGGGTGGGGGTGGGGGTGGGGGTGGGGGTGGGGGTGGGGGTGAGGATGGGGGTGGGGCAGGAGCTGGGGGTGGGGGTGGGGGAGGAGCTGGGGGTGGGGGTGGGGGTGGGGGTGGGGGTGGGGGTGGGGGTGGGGGTGGGGGTGGGGGTGGGGGTGGGGGTGGGGGTGGGGGTGGGGGTGGGGGTGGGGGTGGGGGTGGGGGTGGGGGTGGGGGTGGGGGTGGGGGTGGGGGTGGGGGTGAGGATGGGGGTGGGGCAGGAGCTGGGGGTGGGGGTGGGGGAGGAGCTGGGGGTGGGGGTGGGGGAGGGGGTGGGGGTGGGGGTGGGGGTGGGGGTGGGGGTGGGGGTGGGGGTGGGGCAGGAGCTGGGGGTGGGGGTGGGGGTGGGGGTGGGGGTGGGGGTGGGGGTGGGGGTGGGGGTGGGGGTGGGGGTGGGGGTGGGGGTGGGGGTGGGGGCGGGGGCGGGGGTGGGGGTGGGGGTGGGGGTGGGGGTGGGGGTGGGGGTGGGGGTGGGGGTGGGGGTGGGGGTGGGGGTGGGGGTGGGGGTGGGGGTGGGGGTGGGGGAGGAGCTGGGGGTGGGGGTGGGGGTGGGGGTGGGGGTGGGGGTGGGGGTGGGGGTGGGGGTGGGGGTGGGGGTGGGGGCGGGGGTGGGGGTGGGGGTGGGGGTGGGGGTGGGGGTGGGGGTGGGGGTGGGGGTGGGGGTGGGGGTGGGGGTGGGGGTGGGGGTGGGGGTGGGGGTGGGGGTGGGGGTGGGGGTGGGGGTGGGGGTGGGGGTGGGGGTGGGGGTGGGGGTGGGGGTGGGGGTGGGGGTGGGGGTGGGGGTGGGGGTGGGGGTGGGGGTGGGGGTGGGGGTGGGGGTGGGGGTGGGGGTGGGGGTGGGGGTGGGGGTGGGGGTGGGGGTGGGGGTGGGGGTGGGGGTGGGGGTGGGGGTGGGGGTGGGGGTGGGGGTGGGGGTGGGGGTGGGGGTGGGGGTGGGGGTGGGGGTGGGGGTGGGGGTGGGGGTGGGGGTGGGGGTGGGGGTGGGGGTGGGGGTGGGGGTGGGGGTGGGGGTGGGGGTGGGGGTGGGGGTGGGGGTGGGGGTGGGGGTGGGGGTGGGGGTGGGGGTGAGGATGGGGGTGGGGCAGGAGCTGGGGGTGGGGGTGGGGGAGGAGCTGGGGGTGGGGGTGGGGGTGGGGGTGGGGGTGGGGATGGGGGTGGCGGTGGGGGTGGGGGCGGGGGTGGGGGTGGGGGTGGGGGTGGGGGTGGGGGTGGGGGTGGGGGTGGGGGTGGGGGTGGGGGTGGGGGTGGGGGTGGGGGTGGGGGTGGGGGTGGGGGTGGGGTGGGGGTGGGGGTGGGGGTGGGGGTGGGGGTGGGGGTGGGGGTGGGGGTGGGGGTGGGGGTGGGGGTGGGGGTGGGGGTGGGGGTGGGGGTGGGGGTGGGGGTGGGGGTGGGGGTGAGGATGGGGGTGGGGCAGGAGCTGGGGGTGGGGGTGGGGGAGGAGCTGGGGGTGGGGGTGGGGGTGGGGGTGGGGGTGGGGGTGGGGGTGGGGGTGGGGGTGGGGGTGGGGGTGGGGGTGGGGGTGGGGGTGGGGGTGGGGGTGGGGGTGGGGGTGGGGGTGGGGGTGGGGGTGGGGGTGGGGGTGGGGGTGGGGGTGGGGGTGGGGGTGGGGGTGGGGGTGGGGGTGGGGGTGGGGGTGGGGGTGGGGGTGGGGGTGGGGGTGGGGGTGGGGGTGGGGGTGGGGGTGGGGGTGGGGGTGGGGGTGGGGGTGGGGGTGAGGATGGGGGTGGGGCAGGAGCTGGGGGTGGGGGTGGGGGAGGAGCTGGGGGTGGGGGTGGGGGTGGGGGTGGGGGTGGGGGTGGGGGTGGGGGTGGGGGTGGGGGTGGGGGTGGGGGTGGGGGTGGGGGTGGGGGTGGGGGTGGGGGTGGGGGTGGGGGTGGGGGTGGGGGTGGGGGTGGGGGTGGGGGTGGGGGTGGGGGTGGGGGTGGGGGTGGGGGTGGGGGTGGGGGTGGGGGTGGGGGTGGGGGTGAGGATGGGGGTGGGGCAGGAGCTGGGGGTGGGGGTGGGGGAGGAGCTGGGGGTGGGGGTGGGGGTGGGGGTGGGGGTGGGGGTGGGGGTGGGGGTGGGGGTGGGGGTGGGGGGGGTGGGGGTGGGGGTGGGGGTGGGGGTGGGGGTGGGGGTGGGGGTGGGGGTGAGGATGGGGGTGGGGCAGGAGCTGGGGGTGGGGGTGGGGGAGGAGCTGGGGGTGGGGGTGGGGGTGGGGGTGGGGGTGGGGGTGGGGGTGGGGGTGGGGGTGGGGGTGGGGGTGGGGGTGGGGGTGGGGGTGGGGGTGGGGGTGGGGGTGGGGGTGGGGGTGGGGGTGGGGGTGGGGGTGGGGGTGGGGGTGGGGGTGGGGGTGGGGGTGGGGGTGGGGGTGGGGGTGGGGGTGGGGGTGGGGGTGGGGGTGGGGGTGGGGGTGGGGGTGGGGGTGGGGGTGGGGGTGGGGGTGGGGGTGGGGGTGAGGATGGGGGTGGGGCAGGAGCTGGGGGTGGGGGTGGGGCAGGAGCTGGGGGTGGGGGTGGGGGAGGAGCTGGGGGTGGGGGTGGGGGTGGGGGTGGGGGTGGGGGTGGGGGTGGCGGTGGGGGTGGGGGCGGGGGTGGGGGTGGGGGTGGGGGTGGGGGTGGGGGTGGGGGTGGGGGGGGGGTGGGGGTGGGGGTGGGGGTGGGGGTGGGGGTGGGGGTGGGGGTGGGGGTGGGGGTGGGGGTGGGGGTGGGGGTGGGGGTGGGGGTGGGGGTGGGGGTGGGGGTGGGGGTGGGGGTGGGGGTGGGGGTGGGGGTGGGGGTGGGGGTGGGGGTGGGGGTGGGGGTGGGGGTGGGGGTGGGGGTGGGGGTGGGGGTGGGGGTGGGGGTGGGGGTGGGGGTGGGGGTGGGGGTGGGGGTGGGGGTGGGGGTGGGGGTGGGGGTGGGGGTGGGGGTGGGGGTGGGGGTGGGGGTGGGGGTGGGGGTGGGGGTGGGGGTGGGGGTGGGGGTGGGGGTGGGGGTGGGGGTGGGGGTGGGGGTGGGGGTGAGGATGGGGGTGGGGCAGGAGCTGGGGGTGGGGGTGGGGGAGGAGCTGGGGGTGGGGGTGGGGGTGGGGGTGGGGGTGGGGATGGGGGTGGCGGTGGGGGTGGGGGCGGGGGTGGGGGTGGGGGTGGGGGTGGGGGTGGGGGTGGGGGTGGGGGTGGGGGTGGGGGTGGGGGTGGGGGTGGGGGTGGGGGTGGGGGTGGGGGTGGGGGTGGGGGTGGGGGTGGGGGTGGGGGTGGGGGTGGGGGTGGGGGTGGGGGTGGGGGTGGGGGTGGGGGTGGGGGTGGGGGTGGGGGTGGGGGTGGGGGTGGGGGTGAGGATGGGGGTGGGGCAGGAGCTGGGGGTGGGGGTGGGGGAGGAGCTGGGGGTGGGGGTGGGGGTGGGGGTGGGGGTGGGGGTGGGGGTGGGGGTGGGGGTGGGGGTGGGGGTGGGGGTGGGGGTGGGGGTGGGGGTGGGGGTGGGGGTGGGGGTGGGGGTGGGGGTGGGGGTGGGGGTGGGGGTGGGGGTGGGGGTGGGGGTGGGGGTGGGGGTGGGGGTGGCGGTGGCGGTGGTGATGGCGGTGGCGGTGGAGTAGGGGGTGGCGGGTGGCGGTGGGGGTGGGGTTGGCGGTGGCGGGTGGCGGTGGAGTAGGGGGTGGGGGTGGCGGTGGGGGTGGCGGTGGCGGTGGCAAAGGGGGTGGAGGTGGTGGTGGGGGTGGGGGTGGGGGTGGAGGTGCAGGTGGGGGTGGGGGTGGGGTTGGCAGTGGCGGTGGCGGTGGAGTAGGGGGTGGGGGTGGAGGTGGGGGTGGCGGTGGCGGAGGCAACTGGAGAGGAGGAGGAGGTGGGGGTGGGTGAGGGGGTGGAGGTGGGGGTGGGGGTGGGGGTGGGGGTGGGGGTGGGGGTGGGGTTGGCGGTGGGGGTGGGGGTGGGGGTGGCGGTGGGGGTGGGGGTGGGGGTGGCGGTGGCGGTGGCGGTGGGGGTGGGGGTGGGGGTGGCGGTGGAGTAGGGGTTGGGGGTGGCGGTGGGGGTGGGGGTGGCGGGTGGCGGTGGGGGTGGGGGTGGGGGTGGCGGTGGCGGTGGCGGTGGGGGTGGGGGTGGGGGTGGCGGTGGAGTAGGGGTTGGGGGTGGCGGTGGGGGTGGGGGTGGCGGTGGCGGTGGTTAAGGGAGTGGAGGTGGGGGTGGGGGTGGGGGTGGGGGTGGGGGTGGGGGTGGGGGTGGGGGTGGGGATGGGGGTGGGGGTGGGGGTGGGGGTGGGGGTGGGGATGGGGGTGGGGGTGGGGGTGGGGGTGGCGGTGGGGGTGGGGGTGGCGGCGGGGGTGGGAGTGGGGGTGGGGGTGGAAGAGGTGGAGTAGGTGTAGGTAAATGTGAGGGGAGGGGGAAGAAGGTTGGAACCAAAGCGGAAGCGTGGCCAGGAGAGAAGGCTCCGTCGATCTTGGGTGAGGGTGTTAGGAGGAGAAGGATGTGGGGGAGGGGGTGGGGGAGGGGGAGGGGGAGGGGTGGTGGTGGTGGGGGGGTGGGGGGGATTGGGGATGGGGGAAGGTGTAGATGAATTTGGGTGGGGGAGGGTGTTGGGAAGACGCCGACGCCTGCGAGAGGAGGGGGGACTTATACCTACATTGAAAAGGATAGGACCTGTATTAGGTCTTTGAGGTTGACGTTGGGCGGAAGGTGTGGGGGAAGGTGAGCGAGCTCTTCGTGTACCAATGGGTGATAGGAGAGGGATAGGCTCTTGGGAAGTGGGTGGTGTAGAAGGGAGGGTGTGGAATGAGGGAGGGTGGGTAAGGCCTAGGGTAATCCAGGTGTTGTTGTCCCAGCTCCGCAGAGGGTTCAGAATGTCACAACGATCAGGGAGGTGTTCGAAGTCAAGGGAGTAGGATTGGTCGTGAAAGGCTGAGAGGGTGGAGTTGACCCGGGATCTGTGGTCTTCAGGAGGGAGGTGGGTAGGGTGAAGGAGGTGGGCATTCCGTCTCCGGAGGGCGGTGAGGGTAACATCTTGCCAGGAGGTGTGGTTGGGGTTGTCAGCCGGTTGAGGTCGAAGGTTGACTGAGAAGATAACCCTGCTGAGGAGTTGGCCAGAATTGGATGTCACTTGGGTGGTGACCAAGCCATAGTGGGGACCTGGGGTTTCTCTCGTCCCCTTGGTCCAGATCCAGGATGGCGAGGGAGGAGGACAGGTGAGGTAAGTGGAATGAGCCGGGGGGGAGAGGGGGGAAGGGGTGGAAAGAGGGTTTGGGGCCAGGTACTCTGCGGATGCTCGCTTCCTCACCATCAGCCACTTGCATGACACTGTGACATCCCATATGCAATGCCGATGGCTGCCACATTATGGCGAGTAGTACTTACCACAATATCCACAATGTGTTCGCTGCCTACATGCGCTGCATAGACTGCCGCTGTAACTGCTCCTGTAGGAAGGAGAGCAAGCGCAGTTATGGGCGCATAAGGTACAAAACGTAGACTGTAGTGACACCCTCCAAGCCTCCAGCATCAGCTCAAGGGACAGGCGCATTAGGTCACCATCCAGCGCCTTGGTTACCATCCGCGTCCTGATCTGCTGACCAGGTTGCTTCTTCAGCCCCTCCAGTGCTGCTTGCTTCAGGGCATCCAGCTGCAGCTGCTCAGCTGTGACCAGCCACTTGATGATGTAGCCAGGGGCAGAGGGGTCCAGGGACCAGGTGCTGGGCAGTTCAGTGGCAAGCCTGCTGCTCACATACTGCAGCAGCTCTGGAAAGTTGTACTGCAAGCAGAACAGCAAGCAGGATATGCTTTGTACATTGAAGGGCTTGCAAGAGGGCTTGCAGGGGAGGGCTTGCAGGGGGTTACAGGGAAGGGCTTGCAGGGGAGCAGAGGCAGTGGTAAGCTACAAGGTGCAAAGCTGTCATGAGAAAAGTTTAGCCTAAAGAGGGCGGACCAGCACGTACCTTGTGCACAACAGGCAGCATTTGCTGCAGTTGCTGCAGGCTCAGCTCTGGGCGGGGCACAATGGGGTAAAGCTGGCTGATGACCAGGAGCCAGTCCTTCTTGGTGCTGCCTGACACCTGGAGTGACCACAACAGGCACACGCATGCACACAGGACGGGCCGGGCACAACGGGCACAAGTGGGCATACAGGACGACCCGGGCGATGTTGCGACACGGGGCAGTGGGCATGGCTTGACGCTCGGGCCGCTCCCCGGTCGCGTTCGCTGTGGGGTACGCACCTTGACTGATTTGCTGCCTGTGGTGAGCAGTTCCTCCATCAGGGGCGACGACACCACAAAGACATCCCGTAGCACCGACAGCTCGCCGTCGTCGCACTTGAGAGTCAGTCCGCCACCCTTAGCAACGGCAGGGTGAGCCGCTATTTTCCGCGACACGCATTTCACCATCGTGTCTGCCTGCCGCTCAGCAGAGACAGCCCGTCTCCCTTGATTATGGCAGCCAGGACAGGTCTCGAAGAAACGACTCTACCACGCGCACACTCTATCTGACACCGGTGATAGGTGCAGTTATCCAGCTTCTGTGTGACTCCGAGTGGTAGGAGGTGCGCACTCAGCACAATCAGTGTTGTGAACCTTGCCCCGGTGAACACGTTCGTCGTTTGTCTGACACCGCTGATATGTGCGGTTGTCCAGCTTCTGTGTGACTCCCAGTGTTAGGAGGTGCTTAGCGTGGTGACAGGCTTATCTTGGCTCCCATGGGACGGACCTAACTGCCCACAGCTACACGGCTTGATGTGGACGCTGCGTCATGGCGTGCAACTCGTACATCGTTGAATGTTAGGTCCGGCTGAAATAATGTTACCTTTTAACCTTGCTTGTCTAATCTGACTTTGAGCCCAACATGCTGTGACAGGGTTACATGGCAAGGCAAGGAGAGCAATCAACAGAAGAGTGCAGTCAACAGTAGTCAAGTGGACCTTCTGTTGGTCTAGTGTTCTGTTAGCTTTGCTAGTCTTTCATGCAGGGGCTTCGAGACCTATTTGGCATCACAGGTGCTATGCCCGCCGCTGCATGAAGCCACCCTGCAGAATTTGGCATGTGGCACACACAGCATTGCACTTAAGTGCAGGATGTAGCGTAGTTGTTGAGAGCAGACCACGTCCCCTCCTGGAAGTAAGTTCTCCCTTGCTACATGCCGGTTCTTCTGTAGTAGTCTCCTTCTTTTTAGCTTCTGACAGTCAGCGCACACATAGGCGCCCCAATGCAGGTACATGTATGACTTTATTGTGGCTTCCATGGTGATTGTGTCCCTCCGGTGCTGGCTGCGCTGTGTATACTGGCCGAGGATGTGCTCTTTCCTCACCTCCCCGGCTGTCACAGGGCTGTGGGCAGGAGACTCAGGAAATGCAGTTGGGTATGCAAGCGCAATGGCGTGCAAGCACATGAGGCAGCAGCACTAGCCGTATCGCAAGATATGAGCAGCGCCGCACTCTGGTCACCTGCTCAAAGGCTAGGCACCCAGAGGCGCAGCGCGGCCTCTGCCTCCAACCGCCACTCTATCTTCCACATTCGACGCTTCACTGCACCCAATCAGCGACATCGGCAAGCGCTGCGCAAGGCTGCACATCGAGAGGAACAACGCAATGCAGCACAGGTGCGGATTTCGCTCCCTTGGCCCCATGCTGGAGCTACCTCGAGCCCCTGTTTTGCATATCACATCGACAAACTTTCTGCCACTGCAGGTGCAATCCACACTACGCCAGGCACCATGGGCTGTGCCGCTGTCTGACCCATGGTCAGCACTTCTGCTGGCCTGGTTTGCCAGCTCAGGCCAGAGTATCCTAGCAGCCCGCTGCCTAGTTGAGGCCGTGCTGCAATGCTACTTCAATGGGGCCACATATGCAGATGTGCAGGTAAGACAGTGCAGTGGGGCCACTGGAGATGGGTTTCATCGCAACTAGCAACAGGGTTTGGAGGGCGCTGGAGAGGGAAGAGGGGGTTCACATGCCAACAGGAGGGCAGGTGCCGTCACGCCCATCCTGCCTACCTAGCTGGCTGCTGCCTGCCTGGCTGCTCCCCCTTGCTGCCATACTGGCTGCAGACTGGCTTGAAGCTAGCCATACTGTCCGCCTCCTCCCAAGCTTCGTCCCCACCACCCCAGCCCCCCTCCCCCTCCCCTTCACCCTCCTCCACTTCCTTCCCCTCTTACCCCTCACCACCCTCCCCCCCCGCGACCACCTCGGAGGCAGCCGCCGCCGCCCCCTTTGCGGAGATCCAGGCCCAGCTGAGGGATCAGCAAACAGCAGCAGGCCTGGGCCCCAGCTCCCAGCAGCTGAAGAGACCTGGGGTGGGGGAAGCCACAGCCTCGCCCGGCGCTGGGTCAGAACCCACTGCTGGCGGGGTGGCGGGTGGCGCTAGGGCAGGGGGGGTAGAGGGGGGTGTGGGTGGGGTAGGGCAGCAGGGGGGGGCCCCGGAAACTCCTGGTTGGGACCCCCTGGGTAGTTTGCAGTCATGGGATGGTGGTGATGATGAGGCTGGGGGCTGGGAGGCGGGGGGTGGGGAGGGCGGGGTGCAGCTGCTGCTGAATGAGCAGGAGGAGGGGGTGCTGCTGTCCTGGGTGGCCCTGGTCATGCTGGCGGCACAGGTGGGGCAGCTGGGGCAGCTGGGGAAGGGGTGGGGCAGGGCCAGGGCCAGGCACAGGTGGGGTAGCTGTGCAGACAGCGGGCCAGGGCCAGGGGGAGGCCCAGGGGCGAGGCCCTCGCTTCTGGGCAAGGCTGCGGCCAGTTTCGACCTGCTGCCTGGCATGCCACTGCTGTGCCCGTTTCGTCCCCTCCCCTGGCCGTGCTGCTTGCGCTGTAGACATGGATGTTGCGGCTGGCCTGCAGGCGGTGGGGGTGTCACCCCTGGTGGTCAGTGGGGAGGCAGCGGGGGGGCGGCAGGTCACCTCACCTGAGACGGACAGGTGGGCCACTCTGCCCGCACAGCAGCACTGGCTCACCCTCCATGCTCCAGCCAGCAGGATGAGAAACATACATGTGGTCATGGACATGGACCTGGCGGGTTGTGTGATGTCACAGCCCTGCGCCACCTTCTTGGCAGGTACCTCCAGGGCATGCAAGGCTTTGTGGTTCAAGCGCTCGGCATGTACCGCAGCGGGTTCAGCCTGGAGCGGCTGACAGCCCTGCAGGCAGCAGTGTCACAGGTCAGTATCACACTGACCTAATCCGATCTCTTATGATCTAGCTAGACCTAGCCTGATTTGGCGCCTCCATGGCCTGATCTCAAGATCTGATCTACCAAGGGGTGCCATGACCTGTTGACCCTGCGCCTTGCCCCAGCCCTCCACCCAGCTCTGCACTGGCGCTGCCACCCGGCCTCCCTGCCTGCCCCAGGGCGCACCCCCAGGGGGAGTGCAGGCCATGATGCAGCAGTACACCCGCATCGTGGTCCTGACCCTGGAGATCTTGGCCGCCTTAGGCCTGGGCCCCTCAGCCCCAGCCAGCCTGACCTCCCCCACCGCTACTCCAGGCGGGCAGGCGGGGGGCCGTGAGGGGGAGGGGACAAGCAGCATGGTGCCGAGTCCGCAGCCAGATCCTGGCTTGGAGCTGGAAGGGGGGCAGGGGGACCAGGGGGGTCAGCAGGAGCAGGAGGAGCGAGGGGGTGCTGTGAGTCGAGTGTCTGCTGACTTTAGACCTACCGGCTACACATCAACCTTTGTTGAAGGTAAGGAGGGAGGAAGGCAGCTGTCAAACATTATCATTACTCTCCCCCCACAATCCCTCCACCAACCTTCTTTTGCTAATGCGAGAAAGTTATTGTTGCGCACAGCTGATGTGCTCCTTTGTGACCCCTGGCTTGGTGTTGTTCCTTAGTACAAGCTCATCCTCCAGCCTGCATGGCAGGCCCAAGTTTTTGACACTGACCAGACATGGGCGTCCCACCCACTTTCACAACCCATGCTCCCACCCACCCACCCACGTCCACAAGACCATGCTGGAGGCGTCACCACCATGCACCCGCATGGGCCAGCTTGCGTGCATGCCCACCTGACACCCCTGCCCCAGGGCCCCTAGCCTGCCAGCTGACCACCCAGTCCATGGACTACGAGCCGGTGTCGCCCGCCCGCTCCCATGCGCTGCGCCTGCTGCTGGCATTCATGGGCGCCCTCAGGGGCTCAGGCTACTCCCTGCACAAGTTCGTGGAGGCGGCTGCCCTGGTGAGCCCCCAGCAGCAGCAGGAGACCCTGGGCAGCAGGCCAAGTGTAGCGAAGGTTGTAAGGTGTGACCTTTCACATCCATAGTTTCATTTACATTGGTACACAGCAAAGGATACATAAATGCATAGGGTTAGGGTTTAATACATGGAAACATATTTAAACATATATACATATATACATCTGATTCTAAAACATATGGGGTGTGCAAGAGTGTGTGGGCAGCTGCCTGTGTGACTGGGCTCACACCCCTGGCCTCTGACCTTGGCCTTGCAGGCGTATGGCCAGGGCTGGTCAGCCTCAGAGCTGTTTGAGCAGCTGGAGGACTGTGATTTCGTTCAGTCAGGAGGCCTGCTGGTGGTGGTGGCGGCTGCTGATGAATACACCCCCTCCGGCTCCGGCCCTGACCCTGGTAGGTGTCAGGCTCTGCTGCTGCATCTGCCTGCTGTGGCTCGGAGTCTCTGCTTGGAGTCCTCCACTGCCACCACCACTGCCACTACTGCTGCTGCCATGGTGCTGCTAGTTGCTTAAGGCTTTGCCAAGGCTTAGGCCTAAAAGGGATGTGGTAGCTGAGGCATGAACTGTGGGAAGGGCTGTGGAGATAGCACAGCAACACTGCTGCTACCATTGATACTGCGGAACCTGGGTCTTGGAGGTGGGCAAAGCTGACAGAGCAAGGATGGCAGCGTTGGTATTGCAGGATCTGGGTCATAGAGGTGGGCAAGGCTGACAGAGTGAGGGTCAGCCTGCTGCCAGCCTGCCGGTCCCTTCAGGGTGGCTCTGTTGACTAGGTGGGCCCGGGCACAGCCCCCCATGTGTTGATGATGGTGGCCATGGACCATGCAGGCGCAGCAGGCAGTGATGACCGTGCGGAACCTTCTGCCAGCAGTGCAGCTCCTGCTGCCAACAAGCAGCTGTTCAGCAAGTGGGTGGGGCAGCTGCCGGGCGGGGCAGCAGGGCAAGGGTGCAGGGCGGTGAGGGGCAGGGACCTTGAGCCTGGGGCAGCTGCTGCGAAAAATGGCACTCTATACTACTGGGTGGTGTGCAGCTCGCCATAGATTTCCCTGCAAGATGTTGCCACAGGCTTACACAGCTTGCTACACATCAGAATGTGGGTGCAGGCTGCAGCAAGAAGTGGCCTACAATAAGGCCAGATAGCTAAATAGTTGTAGCTATGGAAAGGTTCAAGGGTGAGGGTTTGCTGGGGGAGACCCCTGAGCCTAACCCCTGAGCCCAGACAAGGTGGTGTGGGGGCTGAGCAGCTGCTACACCACATTCGAGCTATAAGACTGTACAGCCTGGCCAGGCACACCAACCAGCGTGTGCTGGCTTCATTCCCCTGTCGCCTTTTCACCCCCTCCTCCCTCCTCCTTCGCCATTTCCCTTCTCACACTCCTGCCAGGCTGTGTTGCCCTGTATGCTGCCGGGCTCCCCTGCCCTAGTCACCACGTTGCATGCTGCTACCTAAATGCCAGCAAATCCCACACGCATGCCCTCCAGCTATTCAAGCATGCGGCTATGCAGTCTTCTGATCTCTGCGTGGTGTGTGCCCTTCTGTTGGAAACAGACCCTGTGCATGCTGGGCGGTGCGCTCTGCCTGGCTGCAGTTGGCTGAGCACCTGCTACATGGCACTGGCGCAACTGGGAGCTACCTTCCCAGGCGCAGCTCAGCTGGTGGGCTGGGCCTGGGCTGGGCTAGGGGAGGCCAGTGAGGCCGCTGGGCTGGACGCTTTTGTCAGCGTGAGTCCATGCTCAGTGTCTGCCCTACCAGGGGACTGCACATAGGGTCGCACTGGCGTGACATGCAGATTGGTCAGCCAGCCCGATGTTGCCGTGGTGGTATGGTGCAGCTGCGTTTGCTGCGGTCGTTGGTTTGTGCCGCGATGCTCAACCGCGAGCGTTTTGTGGTGCAGGGAGCTTTGCGTCGCTGCATTGAGCAAGAACGGGAGCAGTTAGCAAGCATTGGCGGCGGCGGTGGGATTGTAGGCGGGGAGGCGGCCGAGCCGTTCATCGACAGCGACGGGCAGCGCCTTGCCCCGCAAATGTCGCTTGAGGCGGACGCCTTCCTGGCGTCGCTGCAGGCGAACCCCGGGGCGGCTGAGCAGATGGAGGGCGCGCGGGCGGTAGCGGCGCAGGAATACCTATCGCAGGGTAGGCTGCGTGGGAAGCCCGCACCAGAGAGCCTGGTGGTCGTGCGAGATGAGAGCTGGGCGGAGAGCTCCTCAGCGCTGCAGGTTTTGTCGATGCAGCAAGAGCTGGTGCGGCGGGCTTTCGCGATGGCACAGCGGGCAAGGGCGATGCAGCAGCAAGGACTATAACGATAATGGTTTTACATATGTAAGCATCCTCTTGCAAATCGCGATACCAGCGCGACCACTGTTGAATTGCCCGACATCACACACAGCCGTCGACTCATCTCTGGCTCAGCTCTAACTAGCCCTAGCAAACAGAGCTCAGTATGCAGGCTGAACTGATCACCCTGTTCTGTTCAATCTGGGTCGCGGCATACACCGATTCCTGGACCGTGTCTGAGGCGCTTACTTCCCTTGCAAGGTTATGCCTGTCCCATCCAAAAGAACGTGCCTACACTGCCTCAGTCAGGTTCAGCACCTGGCTTCCCATTACCGCTAGCCAGCAGCCCACCCTGTCTGCCCCAGCGCGCTGGTGCTGGCCAGCACCTGTCCCTCCAGGGCAGCCCGCAGCCTGCGCTGCACCAGCTGCTCCTGGGCCGCAGGGGAGGTCAGCTGGTCCCACTCCTGCGGGCACAGAGCAGAGGCGGCCAGCAAGCAAGTGACCGGGGATAGCAGAGAGTTTGAAATTGGGGTGTGACATGTAACATTAGGATGCAGTCTCACTACACCCACACAACTAGGGCTCAGGCACCTCACCCACAGCTTCTTGTAGGCTGCATGTTGCTGGCACGTGCAAGCCTTGTGCACACATCTGATGTTTTCCAACCAACTGAGGTATCACCATCTCTACCTTGACCAGCAGCTGTCTGCCTGCTTGCCTAGTAAAGCTTTGGTTGGCCTATCTGCCTGCCCACCTGCTGGCCTGCCTAATGAGTCACTGCTGACACCTGTACCTGCACTCTTCTGTCACACCCTGCTTGCCAAACATCACTTGCGTCATAGACCGTGTCAGAACCTACCAGAACCCACCAGCCAAGCAGCCTGCCTGCCTGCCTGCCTGCCTTACCCGGCTCCACTCAGCCTCTCACCTTCCACCTGATGCTGACTGTTGCCCATCCCAGCGCTTGCAGGTGTCGGCGCTTCATGGCGGTGGGGCCGGTCAGGGTAAGCCGGCTGGCAGCATTCCGGGGAGTATGAGTGAGGCAGAAGTGTGAGGGGCCATCCACCTCCACCGCCACCCGCAGCTGGGGCAAGCCAATGTCCACCGCATAGCCTGCAGCCTCACCGGGCCGACACGTCATTGGTCAACACACCCTGCAATGCCACCTACAGCAACCAGCTACAAGGCAGCTACAAGGCAGCTACAAGGCAGCTACGAGGCAACTACAAGACAGCTCAGCAGCTACAGCTAGGCAAGCTGGCGCCACGTTAGGTTGTTGGTACTGCTAGGTGTCGCTGCTGCTTGGTACTGCTAGGTTGGCTGCTGGTGCTGCTAGGTGCCACTGCTGGTGTCATTGGTTAGCGCTCCTGTAATGCCACCTACAGCTGGCAACAGCTAGGTAAGCTGGTGCCACCTGCCACAAACCGAGCAGCTGTGGGCCAGGGGTGGTGCACAGGGTTGCATGATGCTAACAGTGTGGCTGCCAGCTTGCTGGACAGGTTGTTAGGCGGCTGGCTGAGTAGCTGCTGGCAGGGTAGTGGCTGGCTGGGCAGGTGCTGATCAGATGGCGGTTGCCAGGTGCTGGCGGTTGGCAGGTGCTGCTGTGCGTGTTTCACCTGAGGAGCAGTCCTCTATCATGTGCATCAGGCCCAGCCTCATGAAAGTGTTGGCCACCTGACGCTGGTAACCGCTGTGAGCGCCAGCAGACGACGCGACCTTCAACGCCGCGCTGCCGCGCCGGTACGCGCCTGCTGCTTCCGTCAGCATCTGCCGAACCTCGTCCTCCGCGGCCGCGTCCAGCGTGCCGAGGTGCTGGCATGCAGCAGCGATGGCTGCGGCGGTGCGCTCACTGGCAGGGCGGCCAAAGGTCCGATCGCTTTGCGTGTCAAGGCCGTGGTCCAGCCACAGGGACAGCGCACACTGCATGGAGGAGGCAGGCTCACTGGCTTGACTACTGCTCAATACCTGACTACTGCTGTCGTCTACCGCTGAATGAGCTGCTACCACTACTTACCTGCAGCTCACATAGCAGGCTGAACTAGAACAAAGCAGGTGGGCTTGCTCTATAACACACAGGAAAGCAAGAATGCGGCCATGCGGCGAAACCTGATTACCTGCCAGACCTGGGTGAGGGCCACGTCCCCGGCTGAACTGACTTCTGCAGCCCTGGAGCAGAGTGCTGCCCACACACTGGCCCCCGGTCCTGGTGGCAGTGGCCCTGCTGCCTCTGGACCATGGAGCTGTGTGTGCCCTTCCTGTGGTGCTGCCTCCAGCTGCTCTGGCTCCCGCTCCTCCCGCAGTTGCTGCCGCTGCAAGGGCTCAGGGGCCTGCTGCTGCTGCTGCTGCTGCTGCTGCTGTGCCTCAGTCTTGAGTTGCTGCTGCCAGTCATGCTCGTGTGGCTGGGCTGGTGGCTGTGATGTATGTTGGGACTGCTGGGACTGTTGGGGCTGCGGGGGAGCCACACCACCTAGCTGCTTCATCACAGCCAAGGCCCAAGCTGTGCTGGTGAGCTCTGTGATGCTGAAGCTGTGCAGATCACCATCTGCAGGTCACACATATCGCACATATCACACCTAGGCTGCGACCCAGCATGCAGTGCAAGCGCAGTCGGATGCAGGGTGTGAGGTGCACCACGAGGTGCAGGGTGGGAGTGCAGCACAGTGCTGCAAGGAGCCTGAGCCTGAGCCTGAGCCTGAGCCTGAGCACGAGCCTGAGCTGAGGAGCAGTGGACAAGGTGCTGCAGGGACGGGGCAGTGGGGTAGGGTAGCAGGTATCAGGGGCAGAAGGTGCCTGAAGCACCTCCCAGCTTAGGGGTAGTAGGGATGGGGCAGTGAAGTAGGGCAGCAGGGGGTAGGAGGAGTCGGATTGAAGAGACTGGGGCAGTGGGGCGGTGCAGCAGGGCTGAGCAGCACTGGGCAAGAGCCATGGGCGCAGTCGCAGTGGCCCCCCTGAGCTTACATGGATGACCAGATCCAGGCGCCCAGGCTAATGCCAGCAGGTCCAGCAAGCCTAAGGGGGCGTGGTCCAGCATCGCAAATGCCCACAGCAGGCAGGTGAGGTCCTTGGGGGAGGCGGTCCCTGCCCTACAGCTCTGCAGGCAGCGCCCACAAAACAGGCAGCTGGGTACACTCCGCCTGCAGCACCCCTTACACCCCTCCACTCCCCTACCTCCTACCTCCACCCCCCTCCCTCCCCTACCTCCTCCCTGCACTGCCCTCCTTTCCCTACCTCCTTCCTGCACCGCGCCCCCTCCCCTCCCTCCTTCCTGCACTGCCCTCCCTCCCCTCCCTCCTCCCTCCTGCCCCGCGCACCTGCACCACCGCCTGCTCCACCTGGGCCAGGCGGGGGCTGCGGTGCCGGGCCGTGGCCAGCGCCCACATCAGGCTGCTAGCCTGGCTGGGCTCCAGGCAGCCCAGGGGGGAGCTGCCAGGCAGCCCAGGCCTTGGCGTGCAGCCCAGGGCCAGCAGGGCGTCTAGCTCCACATGGAAATCTGAGGAGCAGCCCTGGAGCAGCAGGGGGCAGCATGGGGGCAGCATGGGGGCAGCATGGGGGCAGCTGGGGCGGGGGCGGAAGGGCCAGATGGGGTCCTAGACCCATGAGGCGGCACCGGGCTGGTTGTGGGTGGGGGGCACAGGAAGCCTTGCCCCAGAGCATAGGCAAGGAGGGGGACAAGTGACAGGCAGGGCATGTGCTTTGCTGTGCCTGCCCATGCACCTCCCTCCCTGCCTATGCTGGGTCAGAGCCCCCTGAATGGGATCCATCAACATGGGCAGCAGGCTTGGGGCTTGGGGATGGGTGGGGCGATAGGCATCGGCATTGCTTGGGATCAGAAGCTGGAGGAGGGAGGAGGGAGAGAGGGCGGCTCAAGCACATGTGCCTTGATCCAGGTGAGCTACAGGTGAGGCCTCACAGGTAAGCCTGGCCAGGTGAGGGGCTGGTAGTGGCAGACTAAACAGATGCCACCGTTTTCAGCCAGGTCATCTTTTGCCCCTTGTGCGACAACTGCACTGCACCCGCAGCTGGGGAGGCAACGTGCTGCATGGTGCAGCTGCTGTCCAGCACAGCACAGCTGCAGCGCTGCAGCAGCTGCCCAGCTGCATCCTAGCTGCAGCAGCTGCCCAGCCCGCTCACCAGCACAGCCAGTGCCCAGATTGCTGACACGCAAGCGTCGCGCCGCACCTCCTGCCTGCCTCGGCCCCTGCCCTGCACAGTGTGTGGGGTAGTGTGCAGGATGGCAGGGACCTCATGCAGCACTGTGTGCAGCAGGGCACACAGCGGCAGCCAAGCACTGGCAGGCAGCACTGGTGGTGGGTGCTGGGTGGTGTGCTGACAAGGCACCTCAGCAGGTTGCTTCAACCATGACAAGGGGAACTATGGCCTACGGAGGAGCCACTTCAGAGTGCAGGGATATAATTGGAGTGGAGAGGAGGGAGTGGAGGGAGCCTGACTACTCCCGAGTACAGCCAGCTGCTTTGAGCCATACACCGGAAGGTTTCACTTGATGTGCTGGTTGGTGTTAATGCTGCTGTATGTTGCGCTATTGCATCCTTGGCTTCAAAGGGTGACTAAGGGTGAGGGAGTAACAATAGTTCCAACATCTTTGCCTCAAGTTGCCAGCAGCTAGCAGAAGCCTATGGCAGCAGCCAGCTCAGCAGCTGCAATGGCTGGAAGTGTGCGGCAGCAGGGCAGCAGGCCCTGGCAGTGAGGAGCATGGGCAATAGCATGGGTCACTGGGCACTGGGCGTTGGCAACAGCATGGACATCAGGAGCATTGGCAACTACGCATGCTCAGCTCTGTGCGACCTCAGCTTGTTCCCGTTCCTCTGCCCCTGCCCGTACCCCGCCCCTGGCCCCTGTCGCTGCCCCTAGCCCCTGCCCATCTCCCCGCCCCTGGCCCCTGTCCCTGCCCTTGGCCTCTGCCCCTGCCCATGTCCCCGCCCCTGCCCCTGTAGCTGCACACAGGGCCTGTCCTGATCTATGACACGGCCCAGGCGTTGCTGCCCCGCCCCTATTAATCCTCACCGTGCCCAAGTACTCCCGTGAGCTGCTGGCACCCGGAGGCGGCCCTGCTGGCTTGTACTTGGCCAGGATGCGGTCATAGTCAGACCCAAAGCTGGTGAGGGAGGCTGAGGCAAAGGAGGTGGGCCCAGGGAGGGTGGACGAGGGATGTGAGGGAGGGGCAGCGGAGGTGAGGCTGGGTGCAGAGGGCGAGGGGGAAGGGGGGTGACCAGCAGCCTGGACAGCAGCACCATGGGCCACCCTGCCACTGGCTGCGCTGGCTGGGTTGCTGCTGCTGGGGCTGTTGCTGCTGCTGCTGCTGCTGCTGCTGCTGGTCTTCATGCTGCTGCTGCTGGTGCTGCTGCTGCTGCTGGTCTTCGTGCTGCTGCTGCTGGCGGTGGTGCTGCTGTTGCGGATGTGGCCAGAGGTAGTCAGGGTCAGGTTGGCAGAGGGATTAGGAGGATGTGAGCTCTTGGCCGGGTCAGGCAGCAGCCAATAGTCCCTGGCGGCAGCGCTGGCGGAGGAGCGCAGGGCTGCCAGCCAGCCTGGCTGCTGCTGCTCAGCCTGCAGGGGGCTGACCCGTGGTGGTCCTAGCCTTAGTGCCTCCACCTGCAGCGGGAGGGGAGCGGGGAGCTGGCAATGGGCAGGCATGGGCAGATAATGGGAAGACAATGGGCAGGCAGGCAGGCAGGCAGGCAGGCAAGCAGGCAGGCAGGCGGGCGGGCGGGCGGGCGGGCGGGCGGGCGGGCGGGCGGGCGGGCGGGCGGGCGGGCGGGCGGGCGGGCGGGCGGGCGGGCGGGCGGGCGGGCGGGCGGGCGGGCGGGCGGGCGGGCGGGCGGGCGGGCGGGCGGGCGGGCGGGCGGGCGGGCGGGCGGGCGGGCGGGCGGGCGGGCGGGCGGGCGGGCGGGCGGGCGGGCGGGCGGGCGGGCGGGCGGGCGGGCGGGCGGGCGGGCGGGCGGGCGGGCAGGCAGGAGGGCAGGCAGGAGGGCAGGCAGGAGGGCAGGCAGGCAGGCAGGCAGGCAGGCAGGCAGGCAGGCAGGCAGGCAGGCAGGCAGGCAGGCAGGCAGGCAGGCAGGCAGGCAGGCAGGCAGGCAGGCAGGCAGGCAGGCAGGCAGGCAGGCAGGCAGGCAGGCAGGCAGGCAGGCAGGCAGGCAGGCAGGCAGGCAGGCAGGCAGGCAGGCAGGCAGGCAGGCAGGCAGGCAGGCAGGCAGGCAGGCAGGCAGGCAGGCAGGCAGGCAGGCAGGCAGGCAGGCAGGCAGGCAGGCAGGCAGGCAGGCAGGCAGGCAGGCAGGCGGGCAGGCAGGCAGGCAGGCGGGCGGGCAGGCGGGCGGGCAGGCTGGCAGGCAGGCAGGCGGGCAGGCTGGCAGGCGGGCAGGCAGGAGGGCAGGCAGGAGGGCAGGCAGGAGGGCAGGCAGGAGGGCAGGTGCCTCACCAGGCCTAGGACGACAGGATGACGGCACAGCTCCAGGCGTTGTGCTGGCCCCCAGCGCTGGGCTCTGCAGGCCAGGGCCAGGGCCTGTAGCACACTGGCTGCCTCTGCAGGGCTAGGGGCCAGGGGAGGCCCCTGCTCCTGCCCCTGCCCCTTGTCCTCCTGCTGCTGCTGCTGCTGCTGCCTCCCACTGAGGGGCAAGGCCTTGGCTTGGCTTGAGCCAGGAAGCCCTAAGGGACTGTCTTTGCCTGTGGCAGCAGCTGGTTCCCCCTCCGAGCTGCTGGGGGTGGGGAGGGTGGCTGCTGCCGCTCCTGCTGCCGCCGCCATGACAGAAGGTGCAGCCAGCCGGCAGCCGGCCAGCGCCCAGAAAGGCCATAAAGCAGGCGCTAGGTCCAGGATCTGATCTGGCCCACCTGCCAGGCGCAGAGCCTGCTTCAGCCGGGGAGGCTGATCCGGGTTTATGGGAGGCAGTACAGGCTGCAGTACTGGCTGCAGTACAGGCTGTGGTACAGGTTGCGGTATAGGTGAATGCCTAGTGCCTGAAGTTGATGACTGGGGTGTTGGTGTTGCCAAGGGGTTTGGGGGCAGGCTGGAAGCCAAGGAGGAAGGGAGGGCCGGGCTGCTAGCCTTCCTATTGGCCTGGTCACCCCCTGCTGCTGCTGCTGCTGCTACACTACCAGCTGACAAGGCTGATGTAGAGCTCTCTACTGCTCCTGCTGTTGGCTGTGCCCCTGCTCTTGCTGTTGACTGGCCTCCTCCCGCTGGCATTGGGGCTGTTGCTGGTGGTGGGGTGGTCGCTGGTTTTCCTTTACTTCGCTCAAAGAACACTTCACCAGAGCTGGTGGTCACCATCTTGAACCCCGCAGCTTCCAAGGGAGCAGCCCAGGAGGGGGTAGGCTCCAGGCCCCTCTCCCCTGCTGCCTTGTCTGCCGCTGTGGGCGCTACAGCTGCTGCTGATGGCACCAGATGAGGTGACCCTGTCAGAGAAAGGGCAAGGGCGGGCCCAGCAGTGATTGCAAGAATGGAGGCAATAGTCACTGACGCAGTGATGGCAGCAGCGGGAAGAGCAGGTCAGGCGGCCCTAGCAGCACAGCAGCATGGTGAGCACAGCAGGGAGGGCTGCAGCAGGAAGGGCCTACCAGGTGCATGTCGCGCCCCTGCTCCAGTGTCAGGCGGCTGTTGGCCCTCCGTGGCATAGCCTGAGGCACTGGGTGTGCTGCCGCTGTGGTCAGTGAGGGCCACCGGCACTCCAGCTGCCAGCAGGGCACGCACCACGCCGGGCTTACTGCGAGGTGGGCATCACCGTAGAAGCAATGATACTCAACTGGACCTATAGCTGGGGCAACGGCAGGGGCAGGGGCAGTGGAAGCCCTCACCAGCCAAACACCCCTTTCTTCTAGCTGCTCTGTACCTAGCTTCTTACACTTGCAGGTGTGACCCTGGGCACCCTGCTTCAATTAGACTGTGACCCAGGCATTGAGCCAAACCATGACCTGGCTGTCCTAAGACTGACCCCTGACCATGACCTCCTGGGTGTCCTGGGCAAGCTGGAAGCTAACCCCATTTCATCAGGGGCAGCTAGCCTCATAGCAGGGGCAGCTTATTGCAAGTCAGGGGTAGCTAAGCCCACAGCAGGGACCTGGGTCAGGGGCACCCACCTGCGCTCATACGCCAGGGTCACGTCCAAGGCGGTGTGCTGGTTGCCTGCCCCTGGCACCCCTAGCCTCCCAGGTACCCCCTCCTTCCTGCCCTGCCCCTCTCCCTCCTGCTGCCTGACTCTGATCCCGGCTGGCAAGCAGCTGGCATAGGCCTGGTGCAGCGCAACCTTCTTCACTGCAGGCCGTCCCTCAGCTGCCTGTGCTGCGGCTGGTGGCTGAAGGGGAGCTGGCGGTGCCCTGGTTGCACTCTGCTGGGGTGCGGCTGTCTGGGGGGCCAGCGGTGCAGTCAAGGCTGCTGCCTTGGCCGGGACGTCAGCTGCATGAAAGACAGCACCGACTAGCACTTGGCCAGGGACGGGAAGCCAGCTGCTTTGTCGTGGCTTGTGCAGGGAGCATGAAAGGCAAGGCACGTCGCAGTCTAAGAGATATGGGCCAGGGAAGGGACAATTCGACTGCAGAATGGTGCTGTGATCCACTTATGCAAGTCGAGCACGTCTCAATGTCCTTCGCTGGCTTCTGAACATGGCTGCAGTGGCAGGCATCTTCTGCCAGCGCGTGCAAGCTGCTCTTGACTTGACGCTGATGTCTTATCATACCTGACCTGTAGGGCTGGGAGCAGTAGCCGGTGTTTGGAGTGCTTGGTGAGCAGCCTGATCTACATGGAGTTTGCAAGCCGTATGTAGAGGCTGCCACGCGGAAGCAAGAGAGCGGAGGCGGAGCTACGGCTCACCCTCATCCTCGCCTGCTGTTTTGCTCGTTGCTCCATCAGTATCGCTGGGCGCGGTGCGACCCAAACGGGGAGGGCGGCTGGAGCCTACCCGCCTGTATCGTCCCTTGGCGCAAGGGTGCACAGGGCCACGGGCGGCTACGCTCCGCTGGGCTGTACGACTCTTGGCCCACATTGCGACGTAGGTTCAGCACTAGCAGGCCGGAGCCTATTACTTTGGGATGGACGATGAGACCACACGATATGGCAGTGTCGATGGCATGCATGGGTTGCCAAGCAACTTGCCATGCAACGTGCAATGTGCAAGCCTCGTATAGCGTGTTTGGCTGCGGGCTTTCTAGTTAGATTCTGTCCCCATTCTCACTTTCCATTCCCATTTGAATGTTTAACCTTTCTAGGAGCGCTGTCTGGGTATGCTATGCCATGAGGACATATGGGTCCAACAGCAATGTCAGGCCAACAAAACTTGTCCAGCAAGGAACAACATGTTTGCCTGTGGATAATCTCACTCAGCTACTACACACAAGTAGTTGACACCACACACATTAGAATGAACAGCGATCAATTCATGAACAGCAGGCCCTCCAGTACACAAGCCATGGCCTAAAACCCACTTGCATGAACACCCTCACAGTAGGGCACTGTGCTATAGGCGGAACCAGACTGACGGGGGCTCACTAGCCAGCTGCTGCGCTGCTCCTGCCACACCAAGAGACTGCCCACCGCATCGGCCTATGGCTAACCCCACAGTGGCATACAGACAAGCATGGTGCAGGATTCTGTCCCACTGATAACACTCAGCACGGCTCAACATTAACCTCATAGCTGCAAAGTACCCAACGCTCCATGCCAGGGCTTATTAGCAGCTCACTAGAGAATGAAGGATACTACTCCAGCATTAAGCATTAAGCATGAAGGGAGGAGCTTCCGTCTGGGCTACGGCTCACACCACCTACCCTAGGTGTCAGGGCTCATTAGCTGCACATGGGTGGCATGCTGGACTGCTGCCGCCGCTGCCCCCATCACTGCTGCTATGCAGCTGGGAGCATGTAGGCGGGCCAGGTCACGCTGACCTTGCTGGTCTGGTTGGGCGGGGCAAAGATGTCCCAGCAAGGAGGGGGCTGGTGGATTGCATCAACCCTGATATCCAGCCGCCGGGCCCAGGGCTGCTCAGCCATGTGCAGCAGGGAGTCACACATGGCCTCGCTGTCAAAGCCTTCAGTGTTCAGTATGGTGACCGTAGCGACATTGGGCATCAGCTGCACCAGCTGGCACCAGAACTCTGTGGAAGCAGCCATGCTGCCATGGTAAAACATGAGGTGGGTGCAGTGCCGGCACAGTGGGGCTAGCACTGGGATATCCTCCACACTGAAGGCAGCATCCTGGCAGCGAAGCGACATTGTATCACAGCAACACTTGCTCAGCGGCTGCAGTAAGGCAAGCATCCCCGTGGACGTGAAATGGTTGCCCAGCCTGTGCAGCTCCAGGCGCTGTATGCGCACTGCCACCTTGCAAGCTTGAGTGAGGTTGTAGACTGCAGCTGCCACTGACACCTTGGTGTCAAGGACGTCAAATCCAAGCCCATACAACACCAGTGGCTGCGTGAGGGAGTGCAGCGGCAAATAGGAGATGGTGGTGCAATCATGGACTTGCGTCATCTCCAGACGCTGCCAGCTGCATGGCCTCTCAGCATGTGAGCGGCTGAGCCCACCGATCAATGACACCGAAACACTGGTGAGCTGGGTGGCTGTCAGCAGTGCATCTAGCTCCTGCCCATACAACAAGCCATCCAGATGCAGGGTGTGAAGCCGCGGCAGCCCCTGCAGCAGCTGGAACAGCGGCTCATAACCCCTCTTGAGAATGTCCCCTGAGACATGGAGCTCCAGGAGCAGGGGCAGGGGGCCCACTGCCGCTGAGAAGCCATCAACTTCCCCAAATCCCTCCTCACCATCGCTCCAACCACCATGCGCATATATCTCACCATTCTGACTGTCATCGTCCCAATCATCAGAGGTGGTCACAGGCACCCTGATGTGCAGCTGCGTCAGGTGCTGGGCCAGGGGCTGTAAACCTGGCAGTGGTGCCGTTTTGCTGACATCCAGACGCAACTCTTTCAACCTGGCACCATGGAAAAGGTTGGCCAGGGATATTGCCCCAGGCCCAGGCTGCTGTGGCTGCAGGATGACGGACTGCAGGTCTAGCTGCTGCAGCTGCAGAGACAGCTGAGGGTGCGAGAGCAGGGAGGCCAGGCCACTGCAGGTGACGGAGTAACCGTGGAGGGACAGCGAAGTCAGGCCTGGGAAGCTGTCTAGCAGATGCTGCGCCAGGCCAGGCGCGCAGTCAAGGGGCTTCATTGCGACGGAGCCACTGCCACTGCTCAGCTTGCAAGCTTCCACCGCTGCACACCTGCCCAGTCTTGCCAGGACGTGGGTCAGCATCACCGCGTGCTGCTCGCTGTCCTGTATCTCTGGCTGCTGCAAAGTCATCACCAGCTTGCTTGTCCTTAAACGCAGGGCTGCGACAACGCGTATAGCAAGCCAGCCTCAAACGCTGCGGAGGCTCCGCGGTACAAGGCTTTAGAGTCCCAATATGTGCGGTACTGTTAGCGATTTCCGCCACCAGCGTCGCAGGCAAATCAAGGGGTGAACTGATGGGTGTGATACAAGTTAGTGACGCCTCACACATATTATTGTTGCCGCCGCTGCCCCTCCCACAGCAGACCCTTGTCGCGCACGCTCACCTACTCCTGGACTTCATGGCCTGGATTTGCGGGGCGGCCCAGCCCGGCCCAGCGCGGCTGCACAGCGGCGGATGCCGAGCTTGCTGATCGATGTTAATAGAGAGTTCGCAGCTGCTGGGAGCCAGCGGTGATGGCCTGAGACAATGGACCAACGCGCCGCTGGCCATGAGATGGCAGAGAAAGGCAGCTGGCGATGCGCCAAACGCGTGTAGTGCGCGATCATTGTTGCTACTGGCGTCTAGGTGCCACGAGCGCCGCTCACGGTACAGCGCCCCCGTGCGCCAAGCGCAAGGTGTGAGGACTGCGCCATCAAGGTTTGGCGACCTACGCTTCGACCAGGTTAAAGAGCAACCAATGCCCACCAGCCTGTCAATGGCGGCCAGCACAACAGTACGGCTACCACACATGCAGCCTGATTGTCCCTCACTAGGGCCACCATTTGAGCCGGATCAGAAGTACCTACTAGCAGCCACTATCAGCCACTAGCAGCCACTAACTAGATCCGACTCAAACAGTGGGGCTGTGTGGAGTGTTTAGCCTACCACCTACACTATTGCCTGACCCGTTAGGGCTATGATGTAGAGTTGGCATGACAAAACATGCACTAATTGTAAGCTGATGACAGCTCAAGAAGGGGGGACAAATTACTGTGCCCCAGCAGGCTGCTGCTGCTGCTCCTGGGCCTTGGGTGGCTTGTCTCGCACCCGCTTGTAGCCCAGGCCAGGGTACTCCTTGCCCTTGGCTGGCAGAGCTCCCTGGTCTGGCCAGTAGCACAGCTCCAGCGGCCGCCACCTGCTCTCCCCAATGCGCTGCATGTTCAGCGCTGCATTGCAGTCCCTGTCTACCCACCTGCCTGGCTGTGGTGCAGGCTTTGCCTTGGCAGCCTTGCCCTTGCCCTTGCCCTTGGTGGGCTCAGCTGCCGGCTTGCTGCGCTTGGCTGGAGGGGGAGTGCTGGGCCCTGGCTGTGAGGCTGCTGGCTGTGTGGCTGCCTGGCTGCTGCGTGGGGCCTGTGGGGGCTTGCGGGGGGCCACTACTGGGCACCACATCATGCCCCGCACTGGCTGGCCACGCTCCTGGCTCCAGGCTGGGCGCACCAGGCGGGGGTCCACCTGCCCTGCTGGGGGCTTCCAGCCTGCTGGCCTTGTGGCACTGAGTTTGTTTAGCTCCTCCTCACAGGGCTGCTGGCCATTCACTGCTGAGCTGACCCGGCTGGTGCGGTGCTCATTCACAAGCGGCCCTTGACAGCTGACAGGGCTGAGGGGCTGACAGGGCTGAGGGCAGCTGAGGGCAGTGGGGGTAGGGGGGGAGCATCAGGGGGTTGGGGAGGCTGCACGGCTGGAGGCTGAGGGGCGCTGGGGGAGCCTGGGGTAGGGTAGCCCACAAGGCAGGTGAGAAAGATGCGCAGGACGAACAAAGAGGCGATGAAGCGGAGCTGAGAGTGGATCTCAGCCCGCAGCCGGAGGTGCTCCCTCAGCTTGCGCCGGGTCTTCTTACAGCCGCGCAGCACTGCGCCCTCGGGGACCTTGATGACCTGCAGCCAAGCAAAGTTGCCGTTTTGACAGGCCAAGACAAAAGGAGGGGTCGACACAAACACTGCAGGGACACATAAGGCGGGGACACACGGACCTGACGCCTGCTCGTTGCCCAGCCATCCCGTCGCTCCTGGCGTTGCTTGCCTTGGGCGGAACGAGACGCTGCAATGGAACCAACAGGAGCGACGGGTTATCTCACAGCGCTTAACTCACGTCTAGGGCTCACGTCACGGCTGGGGACACGAACCTTTATGTTTCTTGTCCCTACCCTTCCGCTTCTTCTTAGCCATCACGCGATGCGCAGTGCGACAGTGCGACTACCACACATGCAGCCACCACCAAGCAACTTGCCAAGCAACTGTAACAGCACAGCAAACTTGTCGCAGACAAGCGGAGCACTAGCTTTAAACAGGTAGACCTAGCTTGGATCCGCAAACATCGGATTACACACTGATTGGAGAGACGTTATGGTCTCCAGGCAGCTGCTGGGCCACCAACGCATGATCACCACTGCAAACTAACCATTACAAACTATGGCTTACCACCCACGGCCTTGTTATTGCCCCATCGCATAGCTAGCACACATGGCACCCCATACCAATGTGCTGGAGTCTAGCCTTACCCAACCCTCGCTTCCTACCCCCTACCCCACCCTACCCCACCCCTTCCTCCCGTGCACTCCGCCACCCCTCGTGAGGCCGAGGGGAAGGAGGTGGTGGCCCTGCTGATGGCAAGGCGGCCCTCACCACTTGCAGCTGATTGCTAATGCCAGCCCTAGGCTAGACTGGACTGGGCTATAAACCCACAGGTTGGAGCTGAGCCTGACATCAAGGTCCTGGCCAGACATTGAGGTCGAGGTGTGGCTGGGAACGGCCACTGCCCTCAAGCATGCCCCAGCGCTAGTGATGGCACTGACTGGGGTTAGTCCAGGGTACAGCACTTGCAGCAATGCAGATCACTCATCTCCCTGACGCCGACCCAGCTGCCTGCCGCTCCGCTGCAATTGCCTGCGCACCCCAGGCAGCTTAGCAGCTTAAACAGGGGCAGGCTGGCAGTGGGGAGGGGCAGCAGGGGGGCAGCAGGGGGGGCAGTAAGGGAGCAGCAGGTCGGCACCAGGGGCAGGCTGGCAGCAGGGGGTGAGACAGTTGACTGCAGCTCACATCACATCAGGAACCATAACATCACACCTCCTCCTCTGAGCCTCACCACCCCGTCGCGCTGCTGCTGCCTCCCTGTCTCCCCTCCTACCCTCCTACCCTCCTATCTCTCACACGTCACACTGACAGCAGCTGTTCTCGGTAGGCTGTCAGCACTGACCAGGAGCTTAGGTGTGAGGGAGAGTGACCAGCAGGCACACTAGGCCAGCACCATTACCACCAACCCACCCCACGTCTCCCACTTCCACCACAGCCCTTGGACCCCTTCTCCCCTCCCTTTCCTTCCCCTACTTTTACAACAACACAAGTGCCATTCAACAGGAAATTGAGGTAACCCGTTTTTGCTCCCCTGCCTGCCCTTGTCCCTTGTGTTCCCTGTTCCCATCCCCTACGCACTGCTCTGCAGCATGTGTGGTCTTCCAGAGACCCCACCACATGAGCTCCTAGAGACCCCACCACCACCAGCATCTCCTCCCTCTCCCTTCACCCCCTATTTCCCAGCTTCTAGTGACACCACCACCACCACCACCACCATCATCACTCTTCTCCACACCTCTCCCTTTCCCTCCACCTCTCCATCCCACTCCCCTGCTCAGCACAATGCGTACAGAGCAATGCTCCCAACATGCAACGCAACACCCTCACTGAGGCAGCCACTCCCCTCTACCCCCACCGCGGCACCCTAATCCCCTCACCTGGCGGATGTCCTGGGCAGCCCAGGGAACGTAGCCCAACACGCTGGCAGTCCCCGGCTGCTGCTGCGCTGCAGCCAGTGGGCTAGCCTCACTGCCCGCCTCCACCAGCAGCTGCAGCAGCGGCCGCAGCACAGCCGCCGGCAGCCGGTGCCCTGCTGCTGCAGGAAGCTGGTGAGCAGCTGCAGGAAGCTGGTGAGCAGCTGCACCAGCTGAGCCCCGGCTGGCACGAGAAGAGGAGGGTCTGGGGCCAGCCTGGCTGCCAGATGCGGGCTCAGGCCAGGCCCCAGAGCCCTTGCACAGGGTGCCTGCGATCAGGACGTCCTGCGGCAGCTGCTCCTTGACAAAGGCCAGGATCATGGACTCTGAGGAGTAGGGTCCACTCACTGGCACCCCTGCTGCATCTGCCTGGGTGCTGCTGGCTGGGCTGGCGGCAGCGGCAGCTAGCTGGGCTGGGGCGCAGAACCACCTGCGCGGGGGAAGGGCAGATAGGGGCAGGTGAGATGGGGAGCGTGGCCTGCTCGCAGGCTTTCACCAGTCATTAACCGGAGAACACCCATCATGTACGGAGGGGAGAGGGGAGAGGGGAGAGGGGAGAGGGGAGAGGGGAGAGGGGAGAGGGGAGAGGGGAGAGGGGAGAGGGGAGAGGGGAGAGGGGAGAGGGGAGAGGGGAGAGGGGAGAGGGGAGAGGGGAGAGGGGAGAGGGGAGAGGGGAGAGGGGCCCACCCTGAATATTTGCCGCTCACCAGTGGATACGCCAGGTGTTCTGACCCATGCTGCCTTGGAAGAAAAGAAACAGCACTGACTGAAATGTGGTGGGGGGCTGGGGCAGCACCGTGAGCAAGCTGACCGCCACACTGTTGCCCTCTCCCTGCCCAGCTTCAGCCGCCTGCTGCCCTGCACTGAGTTCCGACTCTGAGGGCAAGGTGGGCTGCATGGGGGTCTGTGAGGCTGAGGGGGTGGAGGAGGGGGTCGGCTGCGGTGGGGTGGGGGGAGGGGGGTGGGGCGGTGCTGCTGTGGGAGTGGCAGAAGGAGGAGAGGTCAGGGGCTGTGCGGGGATATCCCCTGCCTGGGCCAGGCCTGGCGCCTGGGTTGCTGAAGTAGGCTGAGCTGCGGTAGTTGCCGTCACAGGTGCGGCGTGAGGCGTGATGGCCACAGCGGGTGGGGTCAGGGGGTCAGGGGAGGGGGCTGAGGTCCCCTCTGGCGCCGCACCCCCTCCCGCCGCCACTGCCATAGCCGCCCTCACAGCGGCCAGGAGCCCCCCGCTGCCAGTCACAGCGCCTGGGAGACCCCGGGGGGCGGCAGGAGCTGTGGCGGCCAAGGGGGCAGTGGAGGTGGTGGTGGTGGTGGTGGTGAAGGGATTGGGTAGGGCCAGGCTGACGCTGACGGGCACGACAGGGCGCACAGTGAGGAGGGAGGGGGGCGCTGCCGGCAGCAAGGGTCCCGCCAGCCCTCTGTGCCCACCTGACCAAGGCAGGCTAGGGGGAGCATGGGCGGAGGTGGCGAGGGTGGCATGGGCATCGCCTGGCCCTGGCTGCAGGAGAGGGCTGGGGCCTAGCAGGGGCAGGTGGGGAGGCAAGGCTGGGGTGGAGTGGCTGGGGCCCTGGCTGAAGCTGGCTGGCTGGGTGGCCTGTGTGATGCTGAGCCCGCTGCTGGTCAGGGCAAGGAGGGAGGCGGTGGTGTGGTGCAGGGCAGCCCTGTGGGCTTCGGCATGAGCAGCGGCGGCGGCGGTGGCTGCGAAGGTGAGGGGGTTGTAGGCGGAGGGCGGGGCTGCGTGGAAGGGGCCTCGGGGCGGCAGCAGGGGCAGGGGCAGGGGCAGGGGTAGGGGCATGCCAGATTGCATGGCAGCGGTGCTGCTGCTGGTACTGGTGTGGATGGCAGTAGGGGCATGGGTTGAGGTGGCGCTGGAGGAGGTGAGGAAGGCGAGGTGGGGTAGGGGGAAGAAGGGGAGGGAGGCTGGGACTGGCATGGTGGTGGTGCTGCTGCTGCTTGTGAGGGGCTGGGTGAGATTGAGTTGGCTCTGGTACAGGGTGGGAGGTGAGGGGTGTGTGTGAGGGGGCTGGCTGCTGGGTGTCAGCAGGGAGGGTGTGGCAAGAAGGGGACCAGGGCTGGACGTCTGGGAGAAGAGCAGGGCTTGGGGTGGGTTGGCAGAGGGGTGAGGGGCAGCTGCTGAAGCTGAAGCAGCATCTGGATGTAGATGCTGCTGCCCCTGCTGCTGCGGCGGCTGTGGGGCAGGTGTGGGGAGGGTGGCATGGGCCTGGCTATGAGTCAGGTCTAGGTTGACCGTGGTGGTGGTGGTGGTGGTGATGATGGTGGTAGTGGTGGTGGTGGTGATGGGGAAGGGTTGCTGGGCCTGCGCTGCACCCCTGCCTACCAGCTTGCCCTGCTCCCTCAGCTCCCGCCTTCTCTGCTGCTCTGTGGCAGCACAGATCTCTATCACCTCCTCCACCCCCTCCTGCTGCTGCATCTGCTGCTGCTGCTCCTGCTGCTGCTGCCCCTGCTGCTGCTGCTGCTGCTGCTGTGGGTGGAGATGATGGAGCTGCTGCTGCTGCTGGTGCAAAGACAGCTGCTGCTGCTGGTGATCAGCAGAGGGTTGAGCTTGAGCCGCCACACACGGTGGTTGACCTGACTTCCCAACCGCCTGTGTCCCATCGGCTTCCATGGGCCCCACCCCACCCACACGACTCCTCCCCTCACCGCTGCTGCTGCTGCTGCCTGCGGGTGCGGACGCTGGTGACGCCGCCCTGAGCAGCTGACCACTCCCAAATCCACCCACAGCAGAGTTGACAGGCTCTGAGGGCGTAGGCTGCAAAGGCCTGGGCACTTGAGCTGCTCCTGATCCTGCTGATCCTGCAGCTGCTGCCTCCCCAGCCCTTCCTCCTGATCCTGCCCTCCCTCCTGCCCCTTCCGCCCCTACTGCCTTCAGGGTCTCCCCTGACCCTCTCCACGCCTTCCCCTCTGCCCCTGCCTTATCCGGCAGCTGGGTGATTGAGGTTAGGGTGCTTGGCTTGGCAGCGGAGACAGCAGCCACAGCAGGTGAGGGCGCAGCTCCACCTACAGGAGCCGATGGTGGGGCTGGGGTGGAGGCGGGGGCAGCAGCAGCTGGCACTGCAGCCGACCCCCCGGCCACCAGGGTGGCGCCAGCTGCTGAGCTCGACACCCCCTTAGGCATCATGGTAGGAGCATCAGGGGGGTCTGGGGCGCCTGGCACTGTGCTGCTTTGCTTGACCACGGGCTGGATAGCCTCTGGTGCAAGAGTAGCTGAAGCAGAAGCGACCAGGGCGCCTGGGGCGACAGGGTCAGCCGGGCCAGTCGGGGCTGTAGGGTCAGCAGGGGTCGGCTCTGGGCTGGGTGGCCGCCTCCCTGTCTGACCCTGACCTGCCTGACCCTGATCTGGGGGCCCTTGTACCGTATTGAGGGGGCTGGAGGTGCCTGGCTGGGTTAGACTGCCTAGGGCCTCCACTTTGCTGCTGCTGCTGCCGCTGCCGACAGGAATTGAAGGCGGGCCTGGTTCAGCAGGCTCTGGTGCGCCAGTGAGAGCAGGGAGGGCAGGCCCTGGGGCTGCAGTGGCTGAGTTAGCAGGCGGCACATGGCTCATGGCAGGAAGGCTGGAGGAAGGGGGTGCTGACGTGGCAGCAGAGCTGTCAGCAGCAGCAGCAGCAGCAGCAGCTTCTGTTCTGTGTCCTTGGTCAATGGTGGCAGCAGGTGCTGCTTTAGTGCCCTCAGTGATGACAGCTGCACTGACAACTGCTGCTGCTCCAGTGTTCTGCATCGCAGCCTGGAAGCCGCCATTGCTGCTGAGGGTCTGTTGTGGTGAAAACTTGGGAGCTGCGGCAAGGAGGGCTGCTTGGCTGCCTGTCTTGCTGCTCTCCTCCTTTCGTGCCGCTGCGGGTTTGAACACCGGCGCTGACACACTGGTTAACGGCTTGCGTGCCAGGGCCGTGCTTGGCTGGCTTGGGAGGGAGGGAGAGGGGGCAGCAGTGGGGGAGGGCAGGGACAAGTTAATAGGCAGGGGCGGTCCAGGTGGCACCACTGCGAGACAGTCTTTGTTCACCGCGTTGATGGCTGCCAGGGACAATGGCTGGTACCTGGACAGTGGGCAGGCAGCCAGCTGGGAGGGTGGATAGCAGAGCAAGCAGGCAGATGGGACGGCAAACTTGTCAGGGTGAGGGTGAGGGTGAGGGTGAGGGTGAGGGTGAGGGTGAGGGTGAGGGTGAGGGTGAGGGTGAGGGTGAGGGTGAGGGTGAGGGTGAGGGTGAGGGTGAGGGTGAGGGTGAGGGTGAGGGTGAGGGTGAGGGTGAGGGTGAGGGTGAGGGTGAGGGTGAGGGTGAGGGTGAGGGTGAGGGTGAGGGTGAGGGTGAGGGTGAGGGTGAGGGTGAGGGTGAGGGTGAGGGTGAGGGCCCACCCACTTGAAGCCACAGGCGCAGGCATGCACAATGGCCCCTAGGGGCAGGCACAGGGCTGTGGGCACCCACACCCCGGGGGGTGTCTGCTGCTGCAGCCCCAGCACAGGGTGCAGCTCCGTCAGCCTACAGGGCAGCAGGCCAGCAGGGGCTATGTTGCCAGGCAGCTTGCCAGGCAGCTTGCCAGGCAGAAACACATAATAGTATTACAAACAATAATGTTAATTATAAAACAAAATAAATAAGTACTAATTGATACTACAGTGTGTAGGACCAAACCAGGAGGCCAGCTGGGCAGCAGCTGGGCAGCAATAGCATCAACGCCTTCAGGGTAACGCCTTGGGACCCCTGGCCTGACCGCCCTGACCTGCCTGGTCCCCAGGCTGCATCCCCTGCCTGGCCCCTCAGCTGCCTACCTCCCTCTGCTACCTCAGCTGCCAGGCCAAGCACTCAGCTGTGTAGCCAGGCAGTTTGCACACCCTGGGCCTTAAGACCCCTTGCCTGACCGCCCACCCCTGCCTGGGCCCCGGGCTGCATCCCCTGCCTGGGCCCTTCTACCCTACCTCAGCTGCCAGGCCAAGCACTCAGCTGTCAGTAATCTGTTCTATACCAGTGCCAAGCACCGCCCTAGTCCTCCAGTGAGTGCGACACGTCTTAACACTAACTCCCACAGAACACTGCTGAGCTAAACCGACCGGTGTGTCACCCAAGCCAAGCAAACCAAACATGATGTGACATTATGCAAGCATGCCATGCAAGATTTACGTGAGACAGGCAGGTAGGGGCAAGGGCTGAGGCTGGGGCTGCAGCGCTGACCTGCCCAGGGACACCTGACCATGTGCCACGGCACCAGTCAGGCTGTTGCGGCAGCGCCACGACCCTTCCTGGGTGTAAGTCAGCACTGCGCAGCACCCAGCAGCAACAGACCCCCTTGCCTGACCACATGGACTCCTTGCCTGGCTGTGCTGGGCCTGGCTGCTGGCCCTATGACATGGGACATCTTCAGGCAGTGCAAGCGAGAGGGACACATGACTCACTGGGTGCAGCACACAGCAGCAACAGGGACCAGTGCAGCAACAGAGCACCCCATCCCTCAGCCCTCAGGCACCGGTGCAAGCGAGTGGAAAACATGACCCATGGATACTTTGAGCTTGTGGGTTGCAGCGGGGCCGACAGGCGAGTGACACGGATGAGGATGACCCCAGCCCAACCCGCCCCCGCCAGCCCCAGCCCGCCACAGCCCAGCCCAGCCCAGCCCACCCCTCAGCCCTGACCTGTGGCTAAGTAGGGCCAGCTGTACACCAGGCGCGCCGCCTCCTGCTTTGAAAACACTTCCTCGGCTGCCACGCAGCTTCCTCCCAGCTTCTCCTGCTCCTGGTCCGGGAACAGCAGCTGCGGCAGGCACCAGCCCAGCAGGGGCCTGGGCGGCTGGCCTGGGGCCACTGTGAGCGGCTGGTAGCGCTGCCCTGCCGCTTGCAGGGCCACCAGCAGCTGCAGCGGCCTGAACACCGCTGAGGGCAGCGGCAGCTGCAGGGCCTGCTGCACAGCGGTGAACTGGTGGCTGGGGAGGCCGGGTGGGGTCCCGCACGGCTCCACAGGGGTGGGGCAGGTCAGGCCCACCAGCAGGGTCTGTACCTGGGGGGGTGGAGGCAGGGGTGCACTGGGTCAGCAGTCAGCAGCAGTGGTGGCTGGTTGGGGGGGGAGGAGGGAGCAGCAGGCGTGGGGACAGCAGCTGGGGTGGAGGTGGGGTCCGAGGGGCAGGTGCTGACACAGGCACGGCCTGGTGCGAGTCATAGCCCTGGTGGTGGGTGTGCACCTCTGGTCACAATGGGTCATGCCTCATCCCCTTAGTGCTCACCAGGCCCTCCCCTTTCCTGCACCTGCCCTGTTCCCACCGTTCCCTGGCTCAACCCTCCTGCCCCTCACCTGCAGCTGCTGCCCATTCCCTGGCTGAACTTCCCACCCACCTGCCCCTCACCTGCAGCTGCTGCCCATTCCCTGGCTGAACTTCCCACCCACCTGCCCCTCACCTGCAGCTGCTGCGCCTGCCTCAGCTCCTGCAGCTCCTCCTGGCTGACCAGCCGCTGGCCCGCTGCCTCCTTGGGGCCCCCGCCGTAGTTGAGAAGGAGCACCCAGGCTGGGGCGCTGGCCGCCAGCGCAGCTATGCTGCCGCCACTCATCAGTGCCTCCTCGCCCCGCCTGCCACTGAACACAGGGCCGCTGCTGCTGCTGCTGCCGCCGCCACTGCTGCTGCTCCTAGCCTGGGTGCCTGAGGTTGGGGACTGGGGCGCTGCGGCTGAGGGTCTCAGGGGAGAGGCTTCACCACTGCGGACAGGGGGTGCAGGGCGCTGTGGACCAGCCGCTGCCAGGGTGCCCACCCCAAGCCCCTGCTGGCCATGGGGTGGGGAGGGGAGGGGGGCGGGGGCCTTGCTAGGGGAAGAGGTGGGGAGGGGGGCGGGGGGCTTGCTGGGGGTGGGGGTGGGGAGGGGGGCGGGGGGCTTGCTGGGGGTGGGGGTGGGGAGGGGGGCGGGGGGCTTGCTCGGGGGGCGTCGAGGGGGAGGGGGCTTGATGGTACAGGCAGCTGAAGGCCGGTGAGGGGGCGGCCTGGTAGCAGCGGGTGGGGCTGCTGCTGCAGGGTGGTGTTGGTAGTAGGGGTCGACCCCTGGGTAGGCGGGGGGAAGGTGGGGGGCGTGGGGGGTGTGGGTGTAGGGGTGACCGGCTGCCAGCACCTGCATGGCTGCATGGGAGCTGGGATCGGGCCAGGCTGTGCCGGCATCGTAGTAGCTGTCTTGGGTGGCTGCCAGGATGGCGTTGGCATTGACCAGCTGCTGGTGGCTGGCGGCGGCTAGGTAGGCAGGGGGATCCATGGAGCTGTAGTCTGGGTAACACTGCAAGATAACAAGGCAAGATAACAAGTAAGTTTTGTTGGCCTGTAGTCTGGGTAGCACACAAAAATGACACTGTAAGATAACAAGGCAGATGCACAGGGGTTAAGGGTCACACAAGGGTCAAGTGTTACAATTGCAAGATAACAAGGCAGATGCACAAGGGTCAAGGGCCTGGCTGCCGACCTTCATGGTGGTGGCTGGCACTCCTGGCCCTGCATCCTGACTCCTACTTTCATGCTCGTCCCTAATCCTGGCTTTTCCCCTGCCTCTCCCCTGACTTGCTACCACCGTTGTGTGGCTGCGGCAGAGGACAGCCGTCCCCATGTATGACACTGAAAGCATGGTGCACCGCAGTGCAGTTGGCAAGCAGTGATGGGCAGGAGTGGCTGCAAGGCAGGTGCAGTGCTGTTGAGGGGGCGAGGGACGTGTATCAGGGTCATGTACAAACCCTCAGCTGAGTGCAAGCCGCCAACTTTGAAGCCAGGCACCTCGTCAGCCCAGCCTCCCTGCGCTGCCCACGCCGCATCGTCATAGGTTGGGTACTGCTCCGCAGCCCAGCTCCCGCCATCCGGATGCGCCCATCCCGCGGGATCATGGCCCCAGCCTTGCACATCTTGCGGCCACTCTTGGACATCTTGCCATGCATAGCCGTTCGGCGCAAGTGCAGGGTCGCGCCCACTCTCTACCGAAGCGTAAAAGTCCCATTCTTCGTCGTGTGCGCTATGCTCGTATGTGCCTGCGTGAGGGTCAAAATGGTACATCGGCGTCTGCGCACATCGACAATCGCGGTCAAAAGTTTGGATGCATGGCGCAGCAGAAAGTAGGCAGACCCAACCTATAACGGACACATGAGCGCAGCTGGCAAGGCGCGGTGCGCTAAGGTAGCCCTGAACTCTTGCTGAGCAGTGTAGTGTTGGCCGGTGGTATCATTGCGTGTCCTTGAAAGCCACTTGTTCTCTATATCTGATGCTCTATATAGCTCTATATCTGATGCTGTGGTGTCATTAAGCAATACAGCTACAGTCCGTAACCAGCGAGCGGCTTGGCAGCTCGGGAGGGAAGGGGGGGGGGGTAAAACAAAATATATGGCAACCAATTATAGTGCGAGCATGCGCGGTGTCATAGACACATTAGCTGGTGCGTGTAGCCCGAACACGATGCAATTTGGCAAACGAATGACGGCGACATGTCACCCTTACACGGCATGTCGCTTGTTTTTGCGAGACGCCGCGGGCGCCAGCGAATGCCGGCATGAGGGAAGCTGGCAGCTCCTTGCCAACCCTGGGAACGGATACATTTCGACACACCCGGAGCACCCTGCTACGGACCAGCCTCTACAACAAAAATGACGGAGCCGTTACTGAGGTCTTGGGCACCACGAGAACCTCAAGTCCTGCAAGTGGGGACATGCTTCTGACTGTTTCTCGAAGCCAGCGCGTTCGTGACCCGCTCACTGGCGCCACGCTCAGCATAAAAGGAGGCCATGCACAAGTATGTATGTCAAACGTCCTTCATTGATGTGCAAGCTTAGGGCAGGGTGGGCTTTGCAAAGGAAGCTTGTTGCTGCGCAGGTGACAACCCCCGTTCAAAAGCAGCAGATGCGCTTCAGCAAGCAGTTCTATGTCACCAAGGACGTGGACATAACAGTGCAGGTCAGGGTGCAAATTCCCCAAGCGTAGCTTCTGGCAATAGCAGCTTGCTTGCCCCATCTTCTCTCCATCATTTCCCTGCTACCCTACTCTCCTGCCTGCACTTCACCCATCTCTTCACCTGCCTGCCCAGCTTTCAGACTGCCATTCTCCAGCCCACCATCCCCCAACTGACTTGCTGTGCAGACCTTGAGGAACACATGTAAGGTCAGCAAGTACACCAACGAGAAGATTGGCACCGCAGGCACGCCAACAGGGATGGAAAGCTCCCTGAAGGCCATTGCGGCCCCCCGGTAGCTCGACAGGCACCATGAGCTGCCAGCCTGCTCCGTAGTCAGCAGCAGTGGTGGTTGATTGGGCGGGGAGGAGGTAGGCTTGATGGTACAGGCTGCTGAAGGCCGGTGAGGGGGCGGCCTGGTAGCAGCGGGTGGGGCTGCTGCTGCAGGGTGGTGTTGGTAGTAGGGGTCGACCCCTGGGTAGGCGGGGGGAAGGTGGGGGGTGTGGGTGTAAGGGAGACCGGCTGCCAGCACCTGCATGGCTGCATGGGAGCTGGGATCAGGCCAGGGTGCGCCGACATCGTAGTAGCTGTCTTGGGTGGCTGCCAGGATGGCGTTGGCATTGACCAGCTGCTGACCGTACATTCTCTACAGGGCACAGCACAAACTATCGCTTACTACCCATGGCCTTGTCATTGCCCTACCATATAGCTAGCAAACATGGCACCCCGTGCCCGTCTACTGGCAAATAGACGGGGCCTACCCTCGCTTCCTAACCCTTACCCCACTGCCCCACCCTACCTCACCCCTCCCTTCTGTAGCACTCCATAACCCCTCGCTGGGCCGAGGGGAAGGAGGTGGTGGCCCTGCTGATGGCAAGGCGGCCCTCACCACTTGCAGCTGGTTGCTAATGCCAGCCCTAGGCTAGACTGGACTGGGCTATAAACCCACAGGTGGGAGCTGAGCCTGACATCAAGGTCCTGGCCAGACATTGAGGTCGAGGCGTGGATGGGGAATGGCCACTGCCCTCAAGCATGCCCCAGCGCTAGTGATGGCACTGACTGGGGTTAGTCCAGGCACATGCAAACGTTAAGCCATGCAGACACATGTCAAGCTTGCACATGCATGGTGCTTCTCCAGCCAAGGGGAAATGTCCTGCTTGCAGGCCCTGTCAGCTTTTCATGGCAACAGGCCTTGGCAGTGGTGCACACCGACAATGCTGCACAGCTGTGCATGCAGCAGGTACAAGCAACGCAGCTGATGTTCTTCTCTGCATGTGCAGTGACTAGGTGTCATTGCATGCACTGCATGCTAGTAACAGCTAGTTGATGCATCATTGCAAAAGTGCTCACATTCCTCCATCTTGGCATGCTGGGTTTGCTTATAATGCAAACGCTGTTGCGCAAGTTCAAATGGGTTGCATGTAACATGGTACTGCATACCTTGGCTGGTTGATGTTGGCCTGCGTGGCCTCCTTAGCACATGCGGCGAGGGTTTGTATTGGAGGGTCGTAGCTAGGGCCTACTAAGTCCATTGCTTGAGCGGGGGCATGTGCACTTACCCGCTGATAAGGGAGCGGGGTCCCGTTGATGGCATCAAATGATCATTAGTCGCTAACTGTAAGTTGGAAGAGGCAAATACAGCCCTGACGTTTGAAGTTCAGAAAACTTGACCGAGATGAGACGTTGATCGACTCGTCTATGTTTGCTAACACAGCCTTCCTCAGCGCGCCTTCCCAATATGCCTGCTGCATGAAAAGGTTGCAATGACGAGCTGGACGCCCACCTGGGTCCATGCAGCGATGCCTGCATGCCCCGTAAGACAACCCTGGCTTATACTGCTTCACTGAGCACGGCGGGCTGACTGGAAACTCCCTCTGTGGTAAGCAGGTTGCAAGCAGGTAAGCTGGGTGCTAGGGCGTGACCGGCATTGTTATTATGTAAAAGCGTACCAACGGCATCTCAACGGTCGCTCTGACAATCCCCATGTCCCTTGAATGTTTCCAATGGCAGGGGTGGCCTCGTGTTTGAGCTCCGACACGACTAGGCATCCCTCAATGCTTGAAGAAACCCACAGCTGGTGCATAGAAATAACTGAGTAGGCCTACAATGCTTAAGCTCAACAAGCAAGAGCGTTGCCACACCCCTTTCTGACTGCCATGCTTCAGCATCTCCTCCCTCACTAGGGACTACTACGAGAGACCACCAGGGACCACTACGTGGGGGCAGCAAGGCAAGGCTGGCCATGTGACGATACTGCTAGCTGTGATGGGTGGCCGCACTGTACTGGCCATGGCAGTCCTGCCTTCCTGGCCAAGCAATCCAAGACCTGACACATTTATTGGTGGCCACCAGCGCCATCAGCTACTCCTCAGGTAGAGTACCTCACCATCCCATACATAGTCAGCCAGTAGTTCTGGCACTAACTTCCACGATGCGGGTGGCAGTTTCTGCTTACACCACTCCCACCCCCTACTCCACCCCCTTCCAGCTAGTCTGCCCAACTGGGATGTGTCAGGGTGGCGACCTGTTGCAAGGTGCTGTTGGAAGGCGCTCAGGGTTGAGGGCGGGCCTGGGCCTGCTTAGTGCCAATGCTGCCCTCACACTCAGGGTGGCCACACCGGCAGATCTCCGGCTTGTCTCCGATCTTGTACAGGCTGCCGTAGTCTGCATGCAAGCAACTCACAAGGCATAGTGGTGAATCTACGCCGCCCAGCCTTCCACTAGGTGCAATAGTAGAGCGCAATACCATGCTCCATGGACCACCATGGCACGGCAGATGCATATCCAGCTTGAGCTTAGGCCAACATCGTGGCCACCGCCATGTTGCTGACCCAGTGTGATGTGCATTCTTCATCAGCAGGCCAGCAGCGAGAACTGCTGTCCAGGGCGCTCTAGGGCCGTGTACACTTCGGCGCTTGCATGGCACTTGCATGCACTAGGTGTGGTGTGGGGCACAGGCATGGAGTCCAAGTACATCATCTATTGTGCCAGAACCCAGCCGGCACTTCAGAGCTGGCATGCAGCGCTGCCCTGGTGGGTCTCTAGAGAGACCGGACTGCGTCCAGGAGCTTCACCCACTGTAGGTCAGCTCCTCCATGGGAGGGATGTCCACCAGGGCGAAGAAAGCGGTGTAGTACAAGCACACGTTGCGGGCGTTCTTGGCAAACACCACCTGCACATGCTCCCATGAGCCAAACGACCAGGCTCTTAGCCACTTAGTATCTTTGCTGATACAGGCTCGCATAAGGGTGTGCACGGGGCTGCCCACAACCAGGCCTACATGCCCTTCCACTTTCCACTGTGGCAACCACTTTTTCACTCCACAAAGCTCCTTTGGGCTGATGCTGCTCACACAGAGGGCTGCACACAATCAGGTCTAAGTGCCTTTCCGCCGCCGCCGCCGCCGCCGCCGCCGCCGCAGCAGCAGTGAGGGAGCAGCAGCAGCAGCAGCAGTGAGGGAGCAGCAGCAGCAGCAGCAGAGCAGCAGCCCACCCAGTCTCAAGCATGGCAGTCTTCCCAGCACGCGAGCCAGCCACACGACCAGCCAGTCTGAGTGTGCCGTGCTTTATCCTGCCAGCCCTACACCATCTCCTCATGAACACTGGCATGCTTGCAGCTCCTACCTTCCCTCGTCTGCTCCCATCTGCCCCATGTGCAAGGCAGGCCTTCTGCCAGCACTCACCCTTCCCTACTGCCACACTCTAGTGACATGAGCATTATCAGCACCATTCCCTTGCACCCACCACAGAGCCCCTACCAGCAGGCCACCCTATGCAGGCATGCGGCCTACTCCCACCCGTCAGTCCACACCCAGCCGAGTGTCCTGGACAGTGCACCCTAACCCTGACCCTTACCCAAACCCTGATCCACCTGACAGTGGTCACGCCCACATGACGGTGGTCACACCCACCTGACAACAGTCACACTCACTTAACAGTGGTCAGTGGACGAACCCTCCCCCTCCCCTTCCCCATCTAACCCCTCCATCGGCCGCACCCACCTGGGGGATGCAGTTGGGCTTGCAGCTGCTGTTGATGAAGCGCGCCACGTTGCCCACTGTGCGAGCATCCACCGACAAGAAGCTGTCCCACTCCTGACCCGCCCTCCCTGCCTCTGCCAGCATCTGCAGCTCAGGCCAGGGCTCCTCTGTGTCAGCTGCTTCAGCCCCAGCAGCCCCCCTGCCTCTGCCTCTGCCGCCTCCTGCACCCCTGCCCCTGCCCCTGCCTCTGCCCCTGCCTGTTGTGACGGTGGCTGCTGCTGGAGCATCCCCTGGCTTGGCAGCGGCACCAGCAGCTTGGCGGGTGGAGTACCTGCCAGAAGGGCCAGTGGGGCGGCTGCCTCGCCGCGGTCTCGAGCTTGGCCCAGGGCTGCTGCTCAGCTGAGCCTGCTCAGCGGGTTGACATTCGCTGCTGGACAAGTCGATGCCCAGCTCTGCCGGCTGTGCCTCTTCTCCTGGCTGCAGCAGAGGACACTGGTCACAGCCAGGCTGGGGCAGGGAGCACACAGGCTGCTGTGGCTGGGTAGACTTACAGGGTGGCGGGTCAGCACCTGCCTGCAAGGGCAGGTCAGGCTCTTGCAGGGGCAGGTCTGCTGCCGCTGCCAGTTCATCCCGGTCCCCACCCATGACCTGCTCTAGGGCGGGGAGCGGCTGTGTTACAGAGGACTGAGGCTGACCCAGGGCCACGCCGTCTCCAGCACCGTCTGCTGCTGCTGCTGCTGAGGGGCGCGAGGACTGGCAGGTCTGTGTGGAGCAGCTCTCAGCCTCAGGGGGGCTGCCTGGTCTTGGGCCCAAACTGCAATGCACCCCAGTGCTGGCGTCAGGGGCACCGCCAAGCAGGTGTGGCGCTGCTTCTGGGTGACCAGGCGGGGCAGAGCTGGCTGTAGGGGTAGGTGCAAGGCTGCTGTCCTGCGCGCCAAGCTCCTGCTGGCCTGAGGCTGCGGGGGCTGCCTGCTCCTTGGGCTGGCAGCAGACGTGGCTGGCTGGGTGAGCTCCTGCCACTGTGTTGACAGCTAACACAGCCTCGGGGTGCGCCTCAGCCACGACCTCTCCAATTGGACCGGCTGCAGATGCCGTCGCTGCTGCTGCCGCAGCCTCCGCCGCTGCTGCCTTGCTGGCTGCTGCAGCTGCTGCGGCAAGACGTGCTGCCTCAAGGGTAGGCGGTGGGGCAGGAGGGAGCCGGTGGGGTGGCAGCTGCAAGTTCAGCAGCAGCAGGGGCAGGCAGTGCTGGGTTGGAGATGGTGGGGCAGGGCGGAGGCGCTAGCAGGGCTGGCTGGACTGATGGGCAAGGAAGCCCTTGCCGCCCTTGGCCAAGTTGCACTCCTGGGCAAGTGCCTATTCCTCTCTGAGCATTTGAAATCATGTGTGAATGACCTTGAAATGCAAAGGGTGTTATGCACACCGCTCATTGATGTGTCACAGTGGTAGTGGTGGTGGTTGTGGTGGTGGCTGTGGTGGCTGTGGTGGTGGCAGTGGTAATGATTGTGGCGGCAGCGGTGGTGGTGGTGGTTTTGGCACTTGTGTCGTTCACCACATTGACATGGCAGCTAGTGTGCAATTGCTATGCAACACGAGCTTGTAGTATACTGGCTTGGCAAGACTGACTGCTGCTGCTGTGTGGAGCAGCAGCACCCCTTACCTCCAGCTGGCCATGCGCTGCCTCCTTTGCAATCTCCTGCACAGCACCAGGACAACAACATGAGCAGCCTTCCAATCCTCCAAGGGCATGCAATAGCTGGGCAGTGGCCATGCCAATGGTAGGAACAGCAGGAGCAGCAGGTGCTACCGGGCGGCAATGCAACATCTGAGGAGGGTGAGAGCAGGTGGGCTTGCCCCCTCGCCTCCCCTTCTCTTCCGCGCCACTGACCGTGTACATGTGGGCGAAGTGTGACAGGTCATATATGTACCTGCGATGCAATGCAATCACACTTGCACAGAGTGACACAGATTGACAAGCATGAGTGCCTCTTTGCTTATAGCTAGTCTTGATGGAGCGTGTCATAAGGATGTGGGATGCCATGGTGAACAGGTTTGGTCACACTCACGCATTGCTGTCATCTGCCTCAATGGCAGCGTCAAGTTTCAATGTCCCGATGTAGCAGCAGATGAAGCTGCCGGCCTGGAGGCACGGGAGGGAACAACAGAAGCACGGCAACCACTAGAACCAGGTGCCATGTCCATAACTGTCAGGAGCCCTTGGCCAGCCCACAACAGGTCGGACAACAATAGTGTTTGTGGCCTCCATTCCACATATTCGTTAAGGACAGGCGAGAGCATGGCAAGACAAATCTACATGCCATGATTGCACATGGCAAATGGCCGTCCACTGCAGAAGGTGGAGGGGCCACACCTAATGGCGAGTGTAAGGGTGGAGAGGTGTGAGGAAGCAACCTCAACATACACGCACTTTGATGGGTGTTGGGCAACGAACCCCCCATCCACGGTTTACTGTCTTGAACACCTGGGGTTAAGGCCAGGGTCAATGGCAGGCTGAAGTGTACAAATGATTGGTAGCAACTTGACAGGCACCTCTCAAAACCAGCCTGTACATAGCATGCACATGGGGTGCAGATGGTGTTGATGGTGTTAGTGCTTGGCTTTGCCTTGGTGTGTTTGTGCACAATGTCTCAGGCTCGTCCCTTCTACTTGCATGATGTACTTGGCCCTCTGACTGGCTGTTCTATATTGCTCACAGACTCACCTCTAGAGGCAACTTGATGCCCTCAGTCACCTGCAATCAGCCAAGCCGGATGCCCATGCGTCGAATTGGCATGGCTGGCATGCATGCATGCACACCTCCTATGTGAGAAAGTGCACTAACACCGCGCTTTCTCCAAACGCCCACAACGCCCTACCCTCGCATTGTTGTGTACCGCCCCAGCCTGGCGACCGGTAAAGCTAGAAGTGAAAGAGAGGCTTGGGAACCCAAGGAAGAAGCAAAAGAGAAGCAAAGAAGAGGCAACACAACCCCACATACCACTTGGTTCATAGCGCACGCCGAGCTTTGGCAAGTGGCAGGGCACTCGTACACGCCGCAAGTGTCTGTTTCCCACAGCAGGCCATGCCTTGTATAGTAGGCATCAGCCATGCGCTTGTACTTGTCACTGTAGCGAGCGGCCATGGCCTTGTCCTGTGCACATAAGAAGGGTAAAACACACACAAAGGGTAAGACTTTCACATGGGTACTTGCAATGTTAGCCTGCTCCACATCATTTAAAGCTCGAAATAACTCATATGTATCATTCGTGAAATAGGAGGGGGTTATGGCCGCACCTTGTTATGGATCATCTTGCAATGCGAGACCCCGCACAAAGAGCCACCTAAGTGTTGAGCGAGTGCCTCATCAAGCATTGCCATCACGGCTTGCATGTCCTGCAACGATAGAAAGCATGGACATTAGCACTTACATTGATGGTATGGGAACAATAAGTTGTCATTTCCAATCGAAAGTAAGGTCTATTGCTGTTTCATTACTCTTTTGATGTGAAAGCCAAACACCAATCGTTACAACGGAGTAGGAGTTACCATTCCACTGCCCTGCCCTGTGCCGCCCAACTCGTCAAAACCATAATTGGGTGGTTGCCCACATGCACTCTTAGTTGTGCATAGAACATAAATGTTACTTAAGAGATTGCTTGCTAGTCCTTGCAACAATTGAAGTTGTATTAACAATCGTTTCATGCTTTACATATTAAGCTATACTTATCTTGATACACCTCCAATTGGCTGCACTTGGGCTGTGATCGGGTTAATTGATGTGTTGCATCATGCAACACATCATATTTTGCATGAGGGTACGGGTTGTTATTCTAACTAAATCCATGCATGAGGAAGCATACACAAGAGTTGAAACCCGCCTCGCCCGCCGAGTATGCAACCTCTACCAGTAGCTTTTGGTAGCGAGCTTTGATGATGCCAAACAATTGATCCCATGGCTGAAGAAGAATACATTGCGCGGGCAAGATGACAGGTCGAAGCCATGCCCTGCGGTTGCATTCTAAGCTTTACTCTTGAAGCGAGATAGGTGAGGGGATAATTGAAGACCGTGGGTAGTGTAAACGGATGGCACCTTGGGGGTTGTGGCTCAACTTCTAAGCAGTGTACACAGAGTGGTGTGGCATGATGCAGGAGTCTCTGGAACCCCATAGACTTAAGCTCTACAACACATGTCTGGCCCAACGGGTGGCTAACAACCTCTACTCCTGGACTCCACTTACACCCCGGTCTCGTCCATGTTAAAGAAGCGGTAAGGACACTACGTGTGGGTTTGGAGTTGCACCCTCCTCTCCTCTGCATCCTTGCTGACGCACACCATGTCCAGTGTTGGTTGCCACTTGTTGTCAAACCAATCCCCCACCCCCAAAATGTCCCCAACAGCCTTGCACCTGTTTTTGGTAACAAGGCTGGCATTGTGCAAGAACAAACCTTGTCGTTACATGCAACCTTGGCGCCAAGCATTGGTGCAAGGCTGCTGGGAACATTTTGGGGCTCGGGGAGTGGTTTGACAACAAGTGACAGCCAACACAGGACTAGGTGTGCGTCAGCAAGATTGCTGAAGAGAACAGGGAGCAGCTTCAAACCCTCCTCGACCCTGGCTCCATTATTGCAATGGAAGGTTGTGGTGGGCTCCACTTGACCTTCACAAACTATGACATTTCCCAAGAGCATGCTTGCCTTCTTGCCTCCAATGATGGGAGTTTGGCTCCAAAACGGACAAGAGAGTATGACGCAAAAACACGCCCAAAGGGTGACAATAAAACTTAGTGCACCGGCTACGCTACACTGGTAGGTTCTTGTGCCCACCTGATTGTATACTCCATGGCCCCAAGTGTAGTCAGGCTCATACTGGAGACCATCCGGCAATGGCTCGTCGTCCACTTCGTTGAATGCAGGAATGGGCACATGCACCTCTCGGCCCAAGGAGATGTCTTCAGCCACCAAGTGGGGCCGGCTCTTTACACTTTGGAGAAGTAGCTGCATGTATGCACATGAGATATGAAGTCAAGGGAAGAGCAAAACCGTTATGTAAGTTAACAATATGACGAGTAAGACAAGCCAGATTTAATCCAGCCTTTTGCATGCACTGCTTTAGTGACATTATCCCTGCAACCGCACACAAGGCCAGGGTGTTGAGCTTCATAGCATGGTTGCAACATTCACATAAATCAGTGGAAGCCATGGTGAATGGTTTTTTATTGAGAGAATGTAGGAATGTAATATGATGGTTAAACCAAGGAAGAATCGGGGTGACGAGATACAAATACATCCACATGTCATCGACCTTGACAACACCTTGCTCTTGAGAATCGACGTACCTCACGTTGTAACCGTCCCCCAGTGCCAAGTCCATCCCCTTTGGGCTGACGCTTGCGGCGCTTGACATGAACATCTTCTTCCTCTTCTTCTTTGACTAGTCTTTGTCGCGGCTTCAGTGCTGGTGGTACTTGCCACTTAGTAGCTCCAAACTTCACCTGCCACACGCCAATGCACGACATGCATGGCATTCAGCTAACACTGTTGGTATTGCAGCGTACCGTATGCTTACCAAGCCATGGCCACTTGCAATACGCCCACCTGCATGCTTGCCACACTATGACCTGGTACGCCCACCAACTTGAAACGACACACTTTGTACCCGCTTGAGTTTACCTGTAGACAAGAACAATGTGTGGGTTTGTTACCATACACTCCACACACACCACGGTATCCTCACCCATCATGCATTGCATGATCCTACCTGGAGCACAGCTTCTCTTACGATGTACAAGCCATCATAAGTGTACTTGAGTACTTTGTTGGCTTTGCTGCCTCTAATCACTCGAACCGGTGTGCCTGTTTCATGGTTGTTGCGTAATGCAAGGTTGTCCCTTGTCCACTCTTGATCAGCAACCTACATAAAGGCTCACAATCACAGCTAGTAAAGATGGAACCCATGTTGTTCATTCTCCTTGTGCATCCATGTGCAATACTAACAGCTTGCACTTACACAATAATTCCTTGTCTAATGACAAGGTGGCAAGTTGCACGTCAAGCATGCGCCCATGCATCTTTTCATCTCATGTGCAATAGTGGAACAACAAAGCGCACAATGAATTGCTGACCTGCAACCCGCTTTTGTGGTCACGGCCTCCTGAACCAGTGTACCAGAACTCAGTCCCGCCATCTGTAACATAACGAGGTGTGAAGAAATACAACAATGAGGACAAGGATGGCTTGCCTGGAACCATTCATACCCAAGTTGTGCATCCTATTCTTGCTCGCACCTTCATCGTCTTGGTAGCCTCCCGACAAGACTATGGCGTGTGCACCTCGTGGTTCATTGTTCCTGGCAAGTGCAGATGACGATGGCGATGACATGCTACATTCAAATAAAAAACCCCAATTGCTCCAAGCCGCACTCACTTGCACATGATGCCCTTCAGTATCTGTGTGTGAAGTCCAAGGATGGCAAGCTCCCCCCTGCAACCATGCAAATGTGGAGTGTCAAGGAGGTTGAGTGTTTAAAAAGGGTGTAACGGTTGTGCAATGGCCAATGGATGAATGCACTCATTGTCTGATGTACAACAAGACTCCAACCCCTTTCTCACCTGTTGTTGAACTCGGTACCAACCAAAACCCCAGGTATTTCACCAAAAGAATCTTCGGGGCGCAACGTGTCTTTCAGCTCCTTGTTCGCTATCAAATCCGGTTTCACCGTGCCAATTGCCGCCTGCGCCTCGCCACACCGCCTCGCCACACAGGTTTGCACAGCCGATGTTAAGCGAGTTTTCTGTCTTAAAAGCCAGCCGCACTAGCCCTTCCAGCCGCACCAATTTTTCAACACGGTTGACATAGGTTGCCAGCCTTCCCTTGGCACTCTCGATGTTTTCCGGGGAATGGTCCACAACCCACGGGTCCATAGCAACAGCTGGCAGATGTGTCCGGACCTCAACACTGACTCAAATCGTTGACGCTACGACGGAGCAGCTGGACATTTGAAGAGCATTCAGCGCAAACTTGTCACCAGCGATGGCAGCGTCAAAGCTTGCCCGCAGTGCTGCTTCACCAGCTGTGGCGTTAACGCACGAGCACAGAGGCACTCAATGGAGACATAACGTGAAAACGAGCAACGTATGCATGGAAGACTGTAGTGCTTGTCCAGGTCAAAGCAATGGCATACTCTGCATGGGCCGCCACAACTCCCTGGGTTCTACGTGCAATCCCAATATGTGATGTCTCCCTTACCATGGTAACACTACAAGATGCGTTGCATCAACAGTGCATGACATTAGGTGCTCGAGTGCTCGTACACACAGGTGCTCGAGTCATGCATACCGTATCAAATGAACACATGTGCCAGCTTCAGTAATCTATTGACTTGAGTCAAGGGCCGTTCAGCCAGACTGTCCCACTTACGAACAAGGGTTTCGACCCACGCTTGGACAACCACCTGTCGTCATTTGAGTGGCATGTGCGGCATGCCGACTAAAGCTTTCAGAAGCAGGGTCAAACGTGCATTGCCCGATGACGCGCACCTCCAGCCTCCGCGGTGTATTGCACCGCCTGGCACGCGGGACACGCTTCCCACTCCCTCTGGCGTTCAGCGCCACGCTGACAGCCGTCTCAACCCCCCCCTGCCCCCTGACCATCAACACTCCAGCCTTGCACGCTCTCGTGCACAGAGCCCAGCTGCCTGACGTGCTTCACCTGACTGCCATCGTAGTGGAGCAGCTGCCCCTGCGCACCACCCGACACCTGCAGCAGCAGCGCGCCATCCTCTCTCACCTCCCCCAGCAATGTCAGGCACCTGCCTCCCCCCACCCCTCAGGTGGCAGCAGCAGCAGCAGCAGTGCAGGGGGCCCGCTGCCCGCTGCATTGTTTTGCTTGAAGGAGCAGGCTGCAGCCGCCCAGCAGCGGTTAGTTGAGGTGGTTGAGTCAGACTGCATACGGAAGGCTCAGCTGGTTGATGCCTTTGCTGCCAGCACCAGGTCCTGGGCCGCTGCCGCTGGGGCCCCAAGCACCAGCAGCACCCTAGCACCTCAATTACCTGTCGTTTTTGTTAGTTGGGGTTGCCCGTTCCTTCCATTCTTCAATTTGCCATTAGGGTTTTCATCCCTGTAGTTTCTGGCTGTCTAGGATCACAGCGTAACCTGGTTGATGACTAGCTTTCCCTATCCCAGCCAGGGATGTTGGTGGACAGCAGCACATCCACCACCGAGAGCACGGGCATCAGGGCTAAACACCTGCCCGGACACATCGTTGCCTGCGGTGCGTAAGCGTACACATAGCGACGGTTGGCAACCCCAGCGAAGATTTGGCCATCCTTCCCTGTAGCCTTGTGCGCACCTGTGCCGCAAACTGGCGCGATGTGGAGCAGGTTGTCGCGGCGCACCACAGCGTCGTCAAGGGTGGTGGGGTAACGCTCAACTGCGACGACGGCGGGCTGCCCGTGCTGCGGGATGTGTTCGCGCTATCGTCGCCCTTGATGGCGAACCTGCTCGGCGAGGGCTGCACGTCAGTCAAGGTTTGGTATGCTTCAGCGGGCTGATTGCCAAGTCAAGCCAGTTGCTACACATCCAGAGCCATCCAAGCTCCAGGCCGTTTTTGTGCAACAGCCCTGCCACAGCCTTCCTGTATGCCCACTCGTGCCCACTCCAGGTGTCAGGCACCACCAAGGAGGAGTGGCTCCTAGTCATCAGCCAGCTGTACCCCATTGTGCCACGCCCAGAGCTGAGCCTGCAGATGCTGCAGCAAGTGCTGCCTGTGGTGCACAAGGTACGTGCCAGATGTGCACAAATGTACGTGCTGTCCATCATTCTTCTGCCCCTGTCAGCACATGTGCAGCCTTCCATGAGCAAAGGCTATCCTACTTGCTGCTTTGCTTGCAGTACAACTTCCCAGAGCTACTGCAGTATGTGAGCGGCAGGCTTGCCACTGAACTGCCCAGCAGCTGGTCCCTGGATCCCGTTGACCCTGGCTACATCATCAAGTGGCTGGTCACAGCTGAGCAGCTGCAGCTGGATGCCCTGAAGCAGGCAGCACTGGAGGGGCTGAGGACACAAGCTGGTCAGCAGTTCCAAATGCGAATGTTAAGCAACGTGTTGGACACTGATTTGCTGGGTTTGTCACCTGGGCTAATGCTGGAGGCCTGGAAGATCACAGTGGAGAAACGTGTTGTGGAGAAAAATGCCTGCTCCTTGTGTACGCAGCAGTGTCCTTGCAACAGTAGAAGGCAGAACAAGAAAGGCAGCTGGTGGTGCCCCGAGTGCGGCATCAGGAGGATTTGTGGGTCATGTGGTGGGTCCTACTCACCGTGATGTCGCAGCTGTCACATGCAGCAAGGGGCCAGCAGCTGGAGCATGGCCACATCGTTTTGACAAGACGAGTCAAAACAGGGAATCTGAGATTTGGCATCGAGCATTGAGGCATCCAGGATATTGGGCAGGTGGTGGGAGCAGGCCACGCCCCAGGCGTAACCCCCTCCCTTCATGCATGCCGGTACTGCAGTAGTAGCCCTTCTTCTTCTCATTGTTGTTTTTCATCACGCAGATGCTGATATCCAGGCCCAGTCCAGGTACCTGCCTAGCTTGATTTCGACTTCCACGTTGATGGTGTTCCGCCTAGTTGGCAAGTTGGCTGCGCTGTTCATTGGGTGCCTGCTGCCCCATGAGGGTGGGCAGACTCAGAACAAGAACTGCGGTTGGGTATGCAAGCGCAATGGCGCTCAAGCACATCAGGCAGGAACACTGTCTGTGTGTGGTGCGGGCCTCAGGAGGCTCCGGCAGTGCATCACTGGCTTCGGCACACGGCTTGGCGTTAGGTGTATGCCTGAATGCCATTGGTATAAAGAACTCAGTATGCATGCATGGCCCGGGCAATTGTCTGCTCGTGCCCGTTGTGGGTCACTCCAAGTGTCAGGCAGCACCAAGGAGGAGTGGCTCCTGATCATCAGCCAGCTCTACCCCATTGTGCCCCATCCAGGGCTGAGCCTGCCCCAGCTGCAGTAAGTGTTGCTAAGTAAGCTGCAGATGTGCACAGGTGCGCGCAAGGGCGAAACCAGGCAGTGTAGGGCCCTGCCTGACTAGTGTCTACCAGATGTGTTGCAGGCCTCATTGGACAATCACTCACTATGCTTCATGCATGGTGCTGGGTCTGAGCATCATGATCGCAGTGAGGTTTACAACTAGCCCTATGGCTCCTGATAGCATCCTCCCTGCCTTGGGCGGGGCGGGGCGGGGCGGGGCGGGGCGGGGCGGGGCGGGGCGGGGCGGGGCGGGGCGGGGCGGGGCGGGGCGGGGCGGGGCGGGGCGGGGCGGGGCGGGGCGGGGCGGGGCGGGGCGGGGCGGGGCGGGGCGGGGCGGGGCGGGGCGGGGCGGGGCGGGGCGGGGCGGGGCGGGGCGGGGCGGGGCGGGGCGGGGCGGGGCGGGGCGGGGCGGGGCGGGGCGGGGCGGGGCGGGGCGGGGCGGGGCGGGGCGGGGCGGGGCGGGGCGGGGCGGGGCGGGGCGGGGCGGGGCGGGGCGGGGCGGGGCGGGGCGGGGCGGGGCGGGGCGGGGCGGGGCGGGGCGGGGCGGGGCGGGGCGGGGCGGGGCGGGGCGGGGCGGGGCGGGGCGGGGCGGGGCGGGGCGGGGCGGGGCGGGGCGGGGCGGGGCGGGGCGGGGCGGGGCGGGGCGGGGCGGGGCGGGGCGGGGCGGGGCGGGGCGGGGCGGGGCGGGGCGGGGCGGGGCGGGGCGGGGCGGGGCGGGGCGGGGCGGGGCGGGGCGGGGCGGGGCGGGGCGGGGCGGGGCGGGGCGGGGCGGGGCGGGGCGGGGCGGGGCGGGGCGGGGCGGGGCGGGGCGGGGCGGGGCGGGGCGGGGCGGGGCGGGGCGGGGCGGGGCGGGGCGGGGCGGGGCGGGGCGGGGCGGGGCGGGGCGGGGCGGGGCGGGGCGGGGCGGGGCGGGGCGGGGCGGGGCGGGGCGGGGCGGGGCGGGGCGGGGCGGGGCGGGGCGGGGCGGGGCGGGGCGGGGCGGGGCGGGGCGGGGCGGGGCGGGGCGGGGCGGGGCGGGGCGGGGCGGGGCGGGGCGGGGCGGGGCGGGGCGGGGCGGGGCGGGGCGGGGCGGGGCGGGGCGGGGCGGGGCGGGGCGGGGCGGGGCGGGGCGGGGCGGGGCGGGGCGGGGCGGGGCGGGGCGGGGCGGGGCGGGGCGGGGCGGGGCGGGGCGGGGCGGGGCGGGGCGGGGCGGGGCGGGGCGGGGCGGGGCGGGGCGGGGCGGGGCGGGGCGGGGCGGGGCGGGGCGGGGCGGGGCGGGGCGGGGCGGGGCGGGGCGGGGCGGGGCGGGGCGGGGCGGGGCGGGGCGGGGCGGGGCGGGGCGGGGCGGGGCGGGGCGGGGCGGGGCGGGGCGGGGCGGGGCGGGGCGGGGCGGGGCGGGGCGGGGCGGGGCGGGGCGGGGCGGGGCGGGGCGGGGCGGGGCGGGGCGGGGCGGGGCGGGGCGGGGCGGGGCGGGGCGGGGCGGGGCGGGGCGGGGCGGGGCGGGGCGGGGCGGGGCGGGGCGGGGCGGGGCGGGGCGGGGCGGGGCGGGGCGGGGCGGGGCGGGGCGGGGCGGGGCGGGGCGGGGCGGGGCGGGGCGGGGCGGGGCGGGGCGGGGCGGGGCGGGGCGGGGCGGGGCGGGGCGGGGCGGGGCGGGGCGGGGCGGGGCGGGGCGGGGCGGGGCGGGGCGGGGCGGGGCGGGGCGGGGCGGGGCGGGGCGGGGCGGGGCGGGGCGGGGCGGGGCGGGGCGGGGCGGGGCGGGGTTTGGAAGGTGGTGGTGGAGGATACGATGCATGGCCTTACATGCGCCTGGTGAACATGATGTAACTTTAAAGGTGTCAAACTGTTTGAGGCCTGAGCTATTCTATTTAGTGCAGCGGGTGCAACGCAGTGGAGGACACAGTGAAGTTAACGTTAACATCCTGATGTTTGGGCCTGTTAACGTAACGTTAACGCCTTGAGCCTAACACCCTGACGACCCGGAGTGCGATGGGGGTTTGGCTCAGCCGGTCCAAAAGCAAGAAACCCACCCTCGGTAATCAAAACGACACCGCGTCTCAACCGTGGTTTCTATCTATGTGACGGACATCCCCAGGTAGAAAACTCTGTCAGCTATGTGGTGCGACTAAGTATAAGTAATAATTGTGTTATGTGCTGACTGCAAGGCGGTTGCAATCTTAATATTCAGATTCATGCATGTTCTGCTCATGTGGGCCTCGCCACAAGGTCAGGGTGAGGGGTAGGCCAGGGTGAGGGTGGGGGTGAAGGTGATAAGAGGGTGAGGGTGAGGGGAACAAGAGGATCAGGGTGGAGGTGAGGGGGACAAGAGGGTCAGGGTGAGGGTGAGGGTGTGGGCTAGGTGAGGGTAAAGGTCAATGAGGGAGGGTAAGGGGTTACCCTGCCTTGTTGGCCATTTCGTTGTGAAGGTCAACATAGAACTGGGCGTCCTTTCTTCTGTCACACTGTGAAAGAAGGCACCAGTGGTTCGCAAGTTCACCGCAACCTGGGACTTTGAGTTCGTGGAGGGCACCGCCAAAGCATTCTGCAAGCGATGCCCGCGTGCAGAGAACAATGAGGGCGCCAGCGTAAAAATTTTGACTCAAACTGAGAGGCAGCATCCGGCACTCATATACGGCACTCGTTGGCAAGTGGCGCATTGATGAGGACAACTATAACTACTTTAACAACTTTATGAAGACTGTCACAGCGGACATCAGCGTACACCGCGATCTCTGGGACCTCACAGCCCGATAGTAACAATACGACAGCTGCGGCAAAGCGCAACTGGTCAGCATTGGGCCTGACCTACGAAAATAATCACTGCCACCCACCCACCTGCCACGTGCAATGTCAACAACCGTTGTTTAGGGGTTGAGCAAGCCTCACAGGCGAAACACACAGCTTGGCGCAAATGAACAACCTACTGAGATCCCCGCGATTTGAACCCCGGTGGGAACCTGCTCTTGCCGTCTAATATTAGGTGCGTATTAGACCCGTATTATATTAGGTCGTCTAATATAGATCTAATATAGATTGACGCACCCTAGGCACCACCCTCTGCCTTAAGTGATACCAAATTCACGAGAGGTCGGCCGTTGGCTGCACGCTTGTTGCGCCACCCGTCTGTACACATCATCAGTCCAAGGCCCTACAGACAAGGCAAGGCATAGAAGGCAATGGAAGTCATGGAGGGGTCAAGCATGGAAGGGTCAAGCTTAGAGAAAGCATGACAAGCTATGTTGCCACCCACCACAAGCAGCGTCTCCATCATGATGGCTACCCTCCTTTGTAGAACAGCGTGGGTGTCATTCAGGTAGGTTGTCCGCAGTTGCTTTGCGCTTGGGCTGTCATTGCGCTTGGGCTGTCATTGGGAGTCCCGGCACCCACCGCGTGCACCCGACGCTTCAGCAGCTTCAGAGCCCTCTTCATGTGAGGGTTGTCGGCGCGTGCAAACGCTGTACCGGATGTGTAGAAAAACAGCGCGAGCTCCTTCTTGACGTCGGTGACAACGTCAGCGGGGACCATGGGTTCATATGGGTTGGGAGGGGGTGGTGCGCCCCGGGTCACCCCGGCCGTTGGTCCCGCCAATCCGTGCCAGGCCTGCCGCTCACACCACGCGCTAGTGAAGGGTAGCTGAGGCTATCGCGGTAAGTCACGCGCGCTAAAACTCGCGTTTTGCACTGAAGCCTTCCAGATCACTCCGCCCGCCATTCCCGCGGACTGTGAACATGCTCGCTCGCTGCAGCCTGGGGCTCAACAGGGTGCGACCGTACGTGGGTCGCAGGTCGAAGCGCAAGATTCCCTGGGTTGGGTCGGGACCCCTCATGGCCCGGGCCCTTCCTGACACCTGGCGCGAGACCTGCCTGACCCTGCCTCCAAGCATGCAGAGCATCTCACTGAGGTGTCAGCATCACCGTGCGTGGACTCTGATAAAGTCATTTACACAACCTTGTCATGTCCCGGAGCCGGGACGTGTGCGGTTGGCGTAGCACCGTGCGGCATGCGATGACAGCCTAGTCTGCTACACGCCCATCATGCCAGTTTCCTTGTAAACGAAATAAGCCCGACAGCCGATCAGCCGGCCGCTCTCTCAACATCGCGCAGCGCAAGTGCATTGTGGAGGTGCTTCGCAACGACGTGGTGGACTCCTGACGCTCTAAGGGCAAGTACAGCCGGCGATACTAATTCCTCCCGGCTCAATGAACCCGACGTAGTTTCCTTTGCGTAGGCGCGCACCTAGTCCTATTTCTTTGGAAGTGTTGGGCCCAAATGGTCCTGGAAGTACCGGAACTGGAGGTAAGGACAGACATGTCAAGCTGTCAAGCTTGCTTTATTGCATGTGATCCAAACGTTACATGAAGTATGATGTTTCGATCTTGGTGCATCTCTCAGTGTAGGAATAGCATAAGTTGCCATGAAGTTATTTACCTGGTGCATAGCTACTCTCTAACAATGGCTAGCGGTTGTTGCAGGAGCTCCCAATCTCAACCGCCACCACCGCCACCACCACCACTGCCACCACCACCTCCTAACCTACCCCTGATCTGCCCAGCCTCAGCCAGCCACCTTATGGGTTGCCGCAATGTTAGAAGAGCACGGGCAGACGCGGACACCAGTTCAGGGTTGTTACAATGATCTGCCATAACAGGCTGGCGCGCAGCTTCGCACCTACCTGTTAGAAGAGCACGGGCAGACGCGGACACCAGTTCAGGGTGCCTACGACTGCAGGGTGTCTGCCCTAAATACGGCAGTCACACTCGCACTCTTCGCGGCCGGACCGCTGGCAATCACACCCTACAATCCCGGTGCTAGATCTCAGCTGCACCGGGAGGGTGTGCAACTAACACTCCCACTCAGAGGTCTGGCAAGCGCATCTAACAACTGTTTAAGCAAACAACAGGCGGTCAGCAGGCAAACAAGCCTGAGCCAAGCAACAACTGCGGGCAACTTTTCAGTACATGGCAAAGACACACCATGCTGGGACTAAATGGCTGTTGACAGGCATGCATGCCTGTGCCTAAGGCCCTTCCAAGCTCCAGTCCTGAGACAGAGAACAGGCTGGATACCACAGGCTGTTTCAGATCAGATATGACCTGTGCCTGCTTAGCTAAAGACCCCACACCCTTGCTTGCCCATGTTGAACTGGACTGCTGCCAGAGGCTTGGTGAGGATGTCTGCCAGCATGCTGGAGGTGTGGCAGTAGTGGAAGGCTACCTCGCCTCTGCTGATGCGCTCCCTGACAAAGTGGTGGTGCACATCTATGTGCTTTGCTCGTGAGGTGGCCATGGGGTTGTGCAGGAGCTGAATGGCTGCTTGGTTGTCACAGCCCAGGTGCACACAGCTAGCATCCAGCTGCAGATCCCGCATGAGCTTGCGCAGCCACAGAGCCTCCTTAGCTGCGCTAGAGGCTGCCATATATTCTGCTTCTGCTGTTGACATAGCCACAGTAGGCTGAAGGCGGCTGGACCAGCTGATAGCACCTCCATTCAGAGTGAAAAGATAGCCTGTTGTGCTCCTGGCTGTGTCCTTGTCTCCTGCATAGTCTGCATCAGAGTAGCCCTGCAGCCCTGACACACCACCAAACAGGAGTCCTTGATCTGCTGTGCCCTTCAGATAACATAGCACACTGCAGGCAGCCGACCAGTGCTGCTTAGTGGGTGCAGACATGTGCCTGGCCAAGGCGCCCACAACAAATGCAATGTCTGGCCGTGTGCAGCAGGTCAGGTAAAGCAGGCTGCCCACCAGGGCACTGTAATGATGCAGAGTCGTGTCCAAAGCCTCCCCTTCCCTGACTAGCTTAACAGCAGGAGCCATGGGCAGAGGCTTGCTGTGGGCTGCTGACTTGCTGTAGGCTGTGACTAGCTCCTGGACAAACTTATGCTGGTCGAGCTTGATGGTGCCCTCAGCCCTGTCCCTGGTCAGCTGCATACCTAGGAACCACCGGGCCTCACCCAAGTCCTTCAGCCTGAAAGCTGAGGACAGCTGCTTCTTCACGTAGGCCAATCCTGCGGTGTCCCCCTGCTGGGTGCACAGAAGGCAGTCGTCCACATACACTAGCAGGTACACCATGCCAGTGCTCAGCTGCAGGGTAAACAGGGCAGGGTCTGCCTCAGAAGCCTTGAAGCCCATGCTCAGCAGCTCCTCACTCAACCTGGCATGCCACGCCCTAGGAGCCTGCCTCAAACCATACAGAGCCTTCTGCAGACGGCACACAGTGTTAATGCTGCCCTCCTCAAAGCCCTCTGGCTGCTGCACATAAATGACCTCCCCTGGCTGTAGCTGGCCGTTCAGGAAAGCAGTCTCAAAGTCTAACTGATGAATCTCCATGTTCTCAGCTGCTGCCTTGGCTAGGAGGGTGCGCAGTGTGGTGTGCTTGCTGACAGGTGCATAGACATCTCCTACATCCACACCTGATTGTTGATAAAACCCCTTTGCCACTAGCCTGGCCTTTAGCTTCTCGATGTTCCCTGACGCATCACGCTTCACCATTTGGTGGGCAGCACACGTGCATTGGCAGGGCGCTCTTCAAGACACCATGTTTGGTTGGCATGCAGAGAGGCCAGCTCAGCATTCATAGCCTCAATCCACAAGTCTGCCATGGGACCAGCCAGGGCCTCTGCCACAGTGGGTGTGTCATTGATGGGAGAGTCTGACACAGTCATGGCATTCAGTTCAGGCTGCCTAATCCTGAGTGGTGGGCGACGGTCCCTTGGAGGGTTGCGCCGTGGCTGGGGTGCACCAGGTGCCTCAGGTGAAGCAGGTCGTGAGTCAGGTGCAGCAGGCATGGGTGCAGATGGGTGCACAGCTGATGCTGCTGCTGCTGGTCGGGCTGCTGAAGGTGCTGCTGTTGGTGCTGCTGACCTTGCTGATGCTGATGCTGCAGCTGGTGCTGCTGGCCTTGCTTCTGCTGATGCTGCAGCTGGTGCTGCTGGCCTTGCTGCTGATGCTGCAGCTGGTGCTGCTGGCCTTGCTGCTGCTGGTGCTGCAGCTGGTGCTGCTGGCCTTGCTGCTGCTGGTGCTGCAGCTGCTGCTACTGATTGTGCTCCCACTGTCTCCCTGGCTAGAGGCATGGGACGAAGACTAAACCTGCCTATTCCTGGTCTGGGTAGTCTGTCAATGAGCTGTAGTTGCTGTTGATGCCACATGTGGGAGCCTGGCTCATATCTGGCGGTGAGGCTGACTTGCTCAGGCTCGCTTGCACTGACATCCTGCTCTGGCTCGCTGCTGCTGTCTTGCTGTGCTCCTATGCCAACTAGAGGTCTGGACCGAGGTCGCTGTGCACTGCTGCCTGGCCTGCTGCTGCTGCTGCTCCCACTGTCCTCAGAGCTACTGTTGCTGGTCTGCTGCAGACTGTTGCCCCCCTCAGCAGGAGTTACTGGGGACAGAGGCTGAGATAGGTTGCTAGGGCTGGGTGGGAGGGGTAAGAGAAGCACTGGCTGTGCTGGCTCATTTTGCTGGCGAGCAGGCTGCAGGACTGACAGCTCATCAAACACTATGTCTTTGCTGCAGGTCTCTTTGCCATTGACCAAAACCCTGTAAGCCTTAGATCCTGGCTCGTAGCCTAGGAATAGGCCTTCAACTGACTTGGCCTGTAGCTTGCTGCGCTGGTGATCAGGCACATGGAGCCAGACTCTGCAGCCAAACACCCTGAGGCCAGACAGATCAGGTTTGACACCATAAAAGGCTTCCCAAGGTGTGAGTGGCTGGCCTGACACAGGGAGCAGGCATCTGACATGATTGGCAAACACTGCTGCATGTGCCCAGAAGCTGAGAGACATATCAGCTGCATGCAAAATGCTGCGGGCCTTCTCAAAGATAGTCCTATTCACTCGCGCCGATTAAGGCCGGAAGTCACCAGGACCATTTCTCCCGGGAGGCATACCGCAGATAGCCCCAGGAAAGGCCGACTCAACGCCGTTGTTGTCATTGAAAAACTCAAAGTTCGTGCGATGTTATAACCATTTGAAATCCGAAAAAACCCTGCGCAGGGTCCTGCCGACCCTGCGCAGGGTCCTAGCGCATCGGCCATTTGCAGGGTCCTGACGACCATTTGCAGGGTCCTAGCGACCCTGCGCAGGGTCCTAGCGACCCTGCGCAGGGTCCTAGCGACCTCATTTGCAGGGTCCTGCCGACCATTTGCAGGGTCCTGCAACCCGGCGCAGGGTCCTGCCGACCCTGTGCAGGGATCTGATGGCAGTTTTTACAGGGTCTTGCTGACCATTTGCAGGGTCCTGGTGACCCTGCGCAGGGTCCTGGCGACCCTGTGCAGGGTTCTGATGGCAGTTTTTACAGGGTCTTGCTGACCATTTGCAGGGTCCTGGTGACCCTGCGCAGGGTCCTGGTGACCCGGCGCAGGGTCCTGGCGACCCTGTGCAGGGTTCTGATGGCAGTTTTTACAGGGTCCTGCTGACCATTTGCAGGGTCCTGGTGACCCTGCGCAGGGTCCTGGTGACCCGTCGCAGGGTCCTGGCGACCCTGTGCAGGGTTCTGATGGCAGTTTTTACAGGGTCCTGCTGATCATGATCAGGTCTACAAGGCATGATTCTTGTACTTGCTACTACAACATGACCCCTCATGCACTCTCCCTCTTGTTGCTCACGTGCATGTCATCTAAGCCATCATGACATTCACCTTGCACGCGCAAACCTGCCATGTCATGTCTTATGGTACAACCTTACAACGTATGCAACACCACTACAAACGGCATGCATTGCTGATGCTGAGCACATGCATTGATGCAAGATGGTAACACCACACAACACCACAACACAATACACTGCAACAACAACAACAACACAACGACTCATGCCTTACTCACAACCTATGCCATGTGCACAACCACAAGGATTGGATGCACTTGCTATGGGCTAACACCTCATCACGGGACTGCTAAGCACTTTGCCTTGCTGCCTATGCCCCATGGCACCAAATCAGGCTGATCTAGGCTAGGCTGGGCTAGGCTAGGCTAGGCTTGGCTAGGCTTGGCTCCAGGCTGCCCGCTCCAGGCTGCCCGCTCTAGGCTGCCCGCTCCAGGCTGCCCGCTCCAGACTGCCCACTCCATGCTGCTACGCCAAGGGCTGCTGGGTGCCATGGGGTGGGGGAGAGGAGAGGGGAGGGGAGGAGGGGAGGAGGGGAGGTAGGTGGCAGACTCGGATGTGGTGGTGGTGGGATTGGGCAGGGAAGGGGGAAGGGAGAAGGGGGCAAGGGGCAGCAGTGTGACCATCAGACCTGCGGCAGCAAGAGGCATCCTTGCAGTTAGGCTTGGCATTGGTGACAACTCATGTGCAGGGACTGGCCACTTACAGCTATGCTCAATGCCCCCCTCCATGTCAAACCGCTACCACCTTGCTTGCAATCACCAAGCCTTGCTACACTTGTCATACTCAAGTTGTCAACAACTGCAAGCAAACATAAGCCAGCAAGCAGATGAATAAGGACATGCATGACCAGAACTGGGCTGGGTAGGCTGACACCACTAGAGCATGTGCACCCACCGGAAGTCCTGGCTACCGCTCCAAGCTCGTTGTGTGTTGCGAAGAGGTGTACAAGCGCTCAAACCTTGTCGTATCCTTGCTGGTGGCTTCTCTGATGCAACCCAGCATAGGCTCCCAAATGCAAGGCAATACGAACCACAACATGCATGCTTACTCACCTGCCAAGGTGAGGGTGAGGGTGAGGGTGAGGGTGAGGTCAAGGGCGAGTGGGAAGGGAAGGGGAATGGTAGGTCAGGAAGGTAAGGGGACCTGTAGAGACATGTAGAGGGGGGGAGGGCGTGAGGGAGGGCGTGAGAAAGGGCGTGAGGGAGGGAGGGAAGGAGGGAGGGAAGGAGGGAGGGAAGGAGGAGGTTGCTCCAGGCTGCAAGGTAGGATAGGGAGTGGGGCAAGGTGCGACGACGGCCTGGGAGGTGGTGGTGGCAAAGGGGAAGGGTCAAACCATTAATCCTGCAGCAGCACAAAAGGCATGCCAGATGTTAAGCGGTGCCACATACTTGCAGAGGGATAGCCACTCACCTTGACAACTTCGCATGGATGTTTGCATGGCTGACGGCGAGGCTCGGTCGTTGTGTGTCGATGCGTGGCTAGGCTTGCTACGTTGGCTTTTTGCGTTGCTGCGTGGCTGTAACATATCGAGATTGCGAGGTTGTGTGGATGGCTGCGATGCTGGTGAAGTAGCTGGACTGCGTGGCTGAGCTAGCGACGTAGATGGTTGTACGCCTAGCATCCGGGTTGGCTGCCTCATGGTAGGGGAAGTGGCTGGGGCTGCACTGCTGGCTAGGCTAAGTTGCGGCTAAGTTGCGTGTCTGAGCTAGCTAGCTAGGTGCGATGTGACTGGAAGCGAGCATAGTTTCGGGCCTGGCTGCGAGCTGAGTTACGAGGCTCTGAATGCGTGGAGCTGACTCATTGCAATTGGAAGTCGTTACTAGCTAGAGACGCACCTTAGGCGTTGTTCATCGACTTGGCAGTACGAGATGTCGCAATGTAGAGCACGTACATCGCGTTTGTGCTAGGCGTGTTGTAGAGCGAGAGGGACGTTGCAAGTTGGCTGGGTGACAAGAAGGCTGCGAGGTTGCATGCCATGTTGCGAGGATTATTTTGAAATTTTCATTATGGCTTTCATCCAGATGCCACCGACCTCTGCCAGTCAGCAAGACCCTTCACAGGGTCAGTAGGACCCTACAAAGGGTCAGTAGGACCCTGCAGAAGGCCAGAGCGCCAGGACCCTGCTCAGGGTCCTAGCGCCTTTTAAATATTAAATACATGTAATATTAAAAATATACTACAAAATAGTTGTTCTAATATTTAATTTTAATTCTAACCATGGTCATAGGACCCTGCGCAGGGTCCTGGCACACAGGGTCAGCAGGACCCTGCGCAAGGTCCTAGCGTCACCATGGTCGTAGGACCCTGCGCAGGGTCCTGGCACACAGGGTCAGCAGGACCCTGCGCAAGGTCCTAGCGTCACCATGGTCGTAGGACCCTGCGCAGGGTCCTGGCACACAGGGTCAGCAGGACCCTGCACAGGGTTTCCAGGACCCTACGCAGGGTCTGTAGGACCCTGCGCAGGGTCCTAGCGTCACCATGGTCGTAGGACCCTGCGCAGGGTCCTGGCACACAGAGTCGGGAGGATACCAAACAGAAACGACAGGACCTAGCAAAGGGTCTGCGGGAAGCCTGACAAGGTCCTGGCACACAGGGTCAGAACAAAACCTGGAAAACTCTTGACTCATATGGTCAGTAGGACCCTGCGCAGGGTCGCCAGGACCCTGCGCAGGGTCCTACGACCATGGTGACGCAAGGACCCTGCGCAGGGTCCTAGGACACGGGCCATAGCTCATCACTGGCTTGGACTTTATGCATGCTACCTACTAGGTTGGGCAGCTGTAACCACCCTCTACAACCTCTCATACTCACATTTCATGAAAAGACACTTTGATCACTCGGTGCCAACTCCCTTAGCCAAAATCAGGGTCACAGCCCCACACCTGGCCCAGCAACTCGACACCGAGTGAGAATTACACTTTGGCCCAAGAGAGTCTTGTCATCCTCTAGGTCACAGCAACCCACATACCAAGTCTCAGACCTCAACTCTCAGGTTTTTCGAGCCAGCCAGGCCTTAATTTGCACGAGTGTTCAGGCGCTCAGCTGCACCATTCTGCTGGGGGCTGTAAGGCGCTGAGTGCTGGTGTACAATGCCTTTGCTGCTGCAGTATTCTTTCATGCGGCTGTTGACATATTCTGTGCCATTGTCAGTGCGGATGGCTTTGCAGCGGAAACCTGACTGATTCTCAAGCTGCTCAATGACTGTCTTAACCACGTCAGGTACCTGAGCCTTACTGCTGATGGGTACACATACAGACAGCTTGGTATGCTCATCAAGGAAGGTTGCTACATACAGGCTGCCGTCCCTGGCCCTAGCATGCATGGGGCCACAGACATCCATGTGGATTAGCCCTAACGGCGCTGTCACTGGTGCTGCATTGGGGGATGGGTCTGCAAATGCCACATTCTTGCTCTGCTTGCCCTTGACACATCCTACACACACGGCTGCATCAGAGGCAGCTGCTCGAAACTGTGCTGCTGTGGTGGTTACTCCCTTCACCATGCCTTCTGACTGCATGCGTGCAAGTGCTGCATATGAGGCATGACATAAACGCTGATGCCACACCTGAGGAGAGGTGGATGTGGCGCTGCAGGCAGTTGGTGCAGGCACGGTGGTGAGAGGCTCCAGCCGTATTCTGTTGTTTGGCTGTAGGGCTGATTGCTGGATGTGGTATAGCTGCTCTGGCTCAGAGTCTGTATCAGGGCCATCTGGCATTGGGACAGCTGCCAGGATGTAGGTGTTTCTGTTCTTGTGAGCATTGACCCTAAGCATGCTGCCAAACTGGTTGCATCTGATCAGGCAGGTGTCATCTCTGAACAGGAAGCTGCTGCCATCGTCTGTGGCTGCAGCAACTGAGATAAAGTTCTGCTTGCTGTCAGGCACATACAGAGCATGGCCTAGGAGCCACAAACCACGCTTGGTGCTGAGGAAAACATTGCCAGATCCCACTGCCCAGACGCTGTGTCCCTCAGCTGCCAGCTTGATACGTCTATGCTGGTGAGGTGGAAAGGCTGTGTAGCTGTGAAAGAACTGAAGGTCCTTGATGATGTGCTGAGAGGCACCTGAATCGATGAAGAAAGGGCTGTACAGGTCACTGTTGAAGTTCAGTCTGGGCTGGAGCATCTGCGTGTCACCATCATCATCATCAGAGCATGCAGAAGCAGTGTACAGAGTGGGTTCCCTAGATGGGCTGTGAGCTGCTGTCCTGCCTGGGGTCTGGGTCCTGCCTCTGCTGGGGCTTGCTGGCCTGGCTGGGCTAGAGCTCCTGGCTGGACTAGGCTTTCTGCCTGGGCTGCTGGACTTGGCAGGGTTGCTGAACAGTGTCCTCATACGGTTACGCTGGTCCCTGTCAAAGGTAAAGCACTCAGACATGATGTGGCCAGGTTTGGCACAGTAGTGGCAGGTCATGTGGGCATGTGAGCTGGCATCTCTAGTGGACCTGTCTGGTGACTGGACCCTGGTCTGTTGCTGCTCCCGAGCAGGCTGTTTGCTTCTGCTCCTGCTTGATTGCCAGCCTGAGCTGCTTGCCCCCCTGTTCTCAGGGGTGGAGTAGGCCCAGAGTGAGGATGAGGAGGGGCTGAGCTGCTGCATCTGCTTGGTAAGCAGGTCTGCTTCCTTCTGCAACAGCACCCGCTTGATGCGGCTGACTGACAGGTCGCCGCTGGTCTGATCGTAACGCAGACGCTCGACTATGCCCTCGTACTCAGGTGGGAGGGCTGCCAGGATGGCTAGCACGATTGTGGACTCAGAGACATCACAGCTGCAAGCCTCGAGTTCCGTAAGAAGCTGCTGTAGGCACGCATAGAAGCGCGCAACCGACTCGCCTGGCTCCATGTGCAGTAGGCTGAGTTGCTGCTGAAGCTGCGACTGCCGCGCGACTGACGCTTCAAGGGTTTGCCAGGCGTCCTGTGCTGAGTCCGCTGACTTGACGGTAAAGATGTGGAGATTAGAGACGTGGCGCTGGATGAAGGCTTTGGCTTTGCGATCCAGTGCGCTTTCTGCGCGAGAGCGGGTTAGCTCGGCAGCATAGGCAGCCTGCTCCTGCTGAGTGGCGTTTGCTGCTGGCGCAGTGGGTAAGGGGGTGACGCCGTCGGCGACGACCGACCAGAGGCCTGCTTCGATCAGCAGGCCTTCTGTGCGGATGCTCCAGATCGGCCAGTTGTCGTCGTCGAGAATGGTTGGCAGATTGCCAGAGATAACGGGTGAAGCTGCCATCGCTGGTCGACTCGGCTGTCAACCACACGAACCCTAGCCAGCAACTTACTGGCGTCCTATCGCGCGTCAGCGCGTGGGCCCATAACCTGTTAGAAGAGCACGGGCAGACGCGGACACCAGTTCAGGGTTGTTACAATGATCTGCCATAACAGGCTGGCGCGCAGCTTCGCACCTACCTGTTAGAAGAGCACGGGCAGACGCGGACACCAGTTCAGGGTGCCTACGACTGTAGGGTGTCTGCCCTAAATACGGCAGTCACACTCGCACTCTTCGCGGCCGGACCGCTGGCAATCACACCCTACAATCCCGGTGCTAGATCTCAGCTGCACCGGGAGGGTGTGCAACTAACACGCAGCAAACGCATCAAGGCCATCAAAGCCAATGGTGCTCGGGGGAGTGCTTGTGCAACAGCAGCTCGGCAACAACATGCCCCCATGTCTGCAGCTGCTGCCACAGAGGCAGAACTTGACGAGGCCAGATCCCAGCAGCCTTCAGTCAGTATGGGTTATGTCAGCACATGCTGGGGCCATAAGCGCCCACGCAGCTGCCTTGGCCGGGTCGCCCAGCAGCAGGTGACCCTAGACAGGCAGCAGTTGCAGGGTGCCCAACACCAGCTGATCATGGACCAGCAGCAGTTTCAGGGTGCCCAGCACCAGCTGGCTCTGGACCAGCAGCAGCTGCAGGGTGCCCAGCAGCAGCTGGCTCTGGACCAGCAGCAATTGCAGGGTGCCCAGCACCAGCTGACCCTGGACCAGCAGCAGCTGAAGGGTGCCCAGCAGCAGCTAGCTTAGGACCAGCAGCAGCTGAAGGGTGCCCAGCAGCAGCTAGCTCTGGACCTGGAGAAGCTGAAGGGTGCCCAGCAACAGCTAGCTCTTGACTGGCTGAAGTGGGGGTTGACGAGGCTGATGACATGTAAGGCCAAGCACCCTCGATTGCAACCACCCGCAGCAACTGAGCCAGTATAGCACATATTGAGCCGGTAATGAAACTGAGGCAATAGAGAAACTGAGCCAATACAGCTGAAAAAGTTAACAGTGCCATGCACCCAACTTGCACCGACTTCTGCGAAGCGTGGCGTGAATCAGTCTCGTGGTGTAGTAGCGTGGCTCGGTAGCATGGCTCACTGCGATGGCCTACTGCGCAGTACTGCGAGGCTGCCTCTTTAGTGCGAACTTTGCTACGGACGCCACGGAGCGCCTCGCCACCCTGCTCTTAAACGTGGGTCGCTGCTTGTTTGCGCTATCTCAATTTTCGACCTGGTGGCGGGCGGTGATCTGGTACAAGGCTTCAGTCCAAAACGCGAGTTTTAGCGCGCGTGACTTACCGCGATAGCCTCAGCTACCCTTCACTAGCGCGTGGTGTGAGCGGCAGGCCTGGCACGGATTGGCGGGACCAACGGCCGGGGTGACCCCCGGTATTACCTATCCCCGGTATTACCTGGTATTAGTGTGCGCCGACCCAAATGGTGTATTCGGCGAAAGCGAATACGCCCAGATGTTTCAACTACCCCGTCAAGGTGGCCTGCACGCCCGGCAAGCATCGCGTTGGGTGTTGGCCGGACATTCCATGTGTGCACAACCAGCTCACTACGCTAGGTAGATGGGGTCTCAGCGATGTGGCTCACCGTGCCAAGGAGACCCGTCTCGCCGATGTGATTTGTTCGCGGGCACATGTGGCAGTACGCGAGCAAAGACTCCAATGGCTAGCGCTGATGTTCAGACTACGCGGACTAAACCGCCAATGCCAATGTGATAAACGCTATCGAAAACGATGCGGTATGTATAGTATAATGTCGGAGGCCAAGCTGTTACGCAACTCGAGACCTGGCCGAGACTGTTATTTGGACGTGAACAGCGCTGGCCGAGACATTATGCGATATCCCTTTACATTACGGATACCGTCTTTCTAGCTTTCTAGTTGTCGCAGCAAGCCTTGCCGTTACCTAAGCATCGCGCAGCTAACGCGAACACCCTTGGGTTGCAAGACACTTTTCCAGTAATTGGGGTCAAGTCGCGCACTTTCCCCGTAATTGAGCTCAAGGCTCGCACTTTTCCCGTAATTTTGACCAAGGCTCGCACTTTTTCAGTAATTTTGACAAGGCCCGCACTTTTCCCGTAATTGTTGCAAGGCGCGCACTTTTCTCACTTCTCACTCCGGCCTGAGTTTGGTTCGAGTCCCAAGCTCTTGTCCCATTCTTCATCGTAGTCTTAGCCTGAAAAAATAATAAAGATGAAACTTCTAGCTGCGGCAGCCGCGATCTAGTTGCCTAGTGGCTCGTAATTCTGTCCTTGAGTGGGGGCGTGAGGGCGTGGGTAGCGCTCCCTACAGCAGGTTGAGTGCCGTAATTCCTAGTTAAGACTATTTGATTGTGGATAAGGGCAGCGCTCCCAACAGCAGGTTGAGTGCCGTGATGCTTGGTAATGGTGATGATTATGAGATTGTAAGGTTGACCCCTTCGGATAATCCCTGTACCTCTGAATAATCTGAGATTTACGTATATATAACGATTTGTGATTTTCTCGTAATGGAAAGGGATTGAGAGAGTACTTACAAGAAGATTACCAACCCCATGTTGGGGCCGCCCGACATGCATACCGTATCAAATGAACACATGTGCCAGCTTCAGTAATCTATTGACTTGAGTCAAGGGCCGTTCAGCCAGACTGTCCCACTTACGAACAAGGGTGTCGACCCACGCTTGGACAACCACCTGTCGTCATTTGAGTAGCATGTGCGGCATGCCGACTAAAGCTTTCAGAAGCAGGGTCAAACGTGCATTGCCCGATGACGCGCACCTCCAGCCTCCGCGGTGTATTGCACCGCCTGGCACGCGGGACACGCTTCCCACTCCCTCTGGCGTTCAGCGCCACGCTGACAGCCGTCTCAACCCCCCCCTGCCCCCTGACCATCAACACTCCAGCCTTGCACGCTCTCGTGCACAGAGCCCAGCTGCCTGACGTGCTTCACCTGACTGCCATCGTAGTGGAGCAGCTGCCCCTGCGCACCACCCGACACCTGCAGCAGCAGCGCGCCATCCTCTCTCACCTCCCTCAGCAATGTCAGGGACCTGCCTCCCTCAACCCCCCAGGCGGCAGCAGCAGCAGCAGCAGCAGCAGCAGCAGTGCAGGGGGTCCGCTGCCCGCTGCACTGTTTTGCTTGAAGGAGCAGGCTGCAGCCGCCCAGCAGCAGTTAGTTGAGGTGGTTGAGTCAGACTGCGTACGGAAGGCTCAGCTGGCTGATGCCTTTGCTGCCAGCACCAGGTCCTGGGCCGCTGCCGCTGCCGCTGGGGCCCCAAGCAGCAGCAGCACCCTAGCACCTGAGACCCCTCAGGGCCCCAGCCCCCCTGCTGGCCTGGCCTCGGCAACAGCTGGGCCAGATCTGCATGGGCTTGGGCCATGTGCCCACCATGCTGGCATGGGGCACGAGGTGCAGAGGGTCAAGAAGGTGTTGCAAGCGGCAGGGGAGCTGAGGACAGGTCTTGAGGCGGAGGCAGACAGGCTGGCCAGTGAGCTGCAGCGCCTCACAGAGGGCCACGCCTGGTGGGTGGGTGGGTGGGTGGGTTAGGGGGGTGGATGGGTGGGTGGGTGGGTGAGTAAGTAGGCAGCAGAATGCAATAGTGTGCATGGCACTACCCTCTGTGTGACACCCACTTCCTTGCCTGCTGCTGCCAACTCTGGTCTGCTACCCACTGCATGCTTTACTGCCCGCCCGCTCGCCTGCCCGCCCTCCTGTCCGTTCGCTTCAACCACCCGCCATGATCCTCTGCATTGGCTCCCTCTGCTGGCTTTGCTGATCGCAGGTGGAGCCATGCCGCCCTGGTGTCCGCCACTGACCAGGTCATGGATGGCCACGAGGTCAGTGGCTGTCAGGCGTGACACAATGCAGCTCGTGGACAGTGGGCTTGGCCTGTTTTGAACGCCTTGACTCTGATGTCTGTTGCTGAGTTTGAGCTCCTTGTGGGCCTCTGCCCCTGCCCCTGCCCCTGCCCCTGCCCCTGCCCCTGCCCCTGCCCCTGCCCCTGCCCCTGCCCCTGCCCCTGCCCCTGCCCCTGCCCCTGCCCCTGCCCCTGCCCCTGCCCCTGCCCCTGCCCCTGCCCCTGCCCCTGCCCCTGCCCCTGCCCCTGCCCCTGCCCCTGCCCCTGCCCCTGCCCCTGCCCCTGCCCCTGCCCCTGCCCCTGCCCCTGCCCCTGCCCCTGCCCCTGTACCCCGCACCACTGGCTGCTGCCCTGCAGTCCTGGCTGCTGGCCCAGAGGCTGCTGCTGTCAGAGCTGACGTGCTGCTGGGAGCGGTGGCAGCAAAGCCAGCGGCTGCAGGGCCTGAGCCTGGGCGGGGAGGAGGACAGCAGCAGTGAGTCACCGCCAGGTCACACCTGAGGGAGGGGGCGGCAGCCATCTGCTGATGGCCAGGCCTAGGGCTGCCATCCACCACGTCCTACCGCTTGCACCACCACCTGCCCTGTCCCAACCCTGGACCTTGACTCCATGCGTAGGGCACCAGCCTAACACTTGCCAGCAGTTGTTTAACCCTAACCCTAACCCTAACCCTAGCCTATCCAACCCAGACTACACCAATCCACACTAGCACATCGTGTCCACTCACTCTTAAGTCCACACCACTCGTTAGTGTGAACCACATCACTCTTGCGTCTGCATTAGCACATCAAGAGTGATGGCCTGGTGGTTGCGCTGATGCTGGTGGTGGTGGTGAGTCTGCAGCACCATGCCCTGTCAGGCATATGTCGTGCAGTGGTATCAATGGTGATGATGGCAGTAACGGTTATGATCATGATGAAGGCATGCCAGCACATGCTCACCGTCACCCAGCCACAATACTCTAGGCCTCTGGTGTTGGCCTGTGCCCTGCTCTAGGCCTCTGGCATTGGGCACCAGGGCACAGGGCCAGTGACAAAGCCAGGGCACAGGCTTCAGGCATTGGCCACCAGGGCCAGGTGCCAGCGGCAGGGACCAGGGACCAGGTCCAGCGACAGGGAGCAGGGCGGGTGGCTGGTGCAGCAGCAGCCTCCACCATCACTATGGCTCACCCGAGCCCCCTCTGCTGCCTGCCTGGTCTGCTGTCCACCTGCCTGGGGCTGCAGGGGCAGCAGCTGCCCGCTGGTCCATGGCTGGGCCCCTGCACCCCCCGCCCCCTCCCTCTGCCTGGAAGCCTGCTGGCCCCGACCACTCAGCCCAGGGGTCAGAGCAGGGGCAGCGGCCCAGCAGCGCCATCAGCCCCCCGCCGGCCTCGCTGCTGCTGCCTGACGCTCCACTGGCGCACCTGCTGACCTTGGCAGTGGAGGATGTGCGTGCGTTTTGCATCGAAAAGAATAGCACGGCGCCGGTGAGGGGGGAGGGGGGAGGAGGGGGAGGGGGCAGGGGGCAGGGGGCAGGGGGCAGAGGGCAGGGGGCAGGGGGCAGGGGGCAGGGGGCAGGGGGCAGGGGGCAGGGGGCAGGGGGCAGGGGGCAGGGGGCAGGGGGCAGGGGGCAGGGGGCAGGGGGCAGGGGGCAGGGGGCAGGGGGCAGGGGGCAGGGGGCAGGGGGCAGGGGGCAGGGGGCAGCTGAGGGGCGGTACCCATCTGGGTCAGTGAGCCTGAGCTGGCCTGCAGACCATGCACTGAATGCAAGGCTGTCAGCTCCACCTGATACCTGATCTAAGGGCGCCCTTAACTGATGTCAGAATAAACTACGGGGACCCTATAAACTGGTTACACCCCTTAAAATGTGGCACCCACAACCATTGGTGGCTCTTGTCTTAGGCAGAGCTGCCCCACAACCACTGAGCAGTACAACACTGGGTGCAGTGAAGTGAGTGGTGCACCCCTCCGTGTCGCAGGCTGCTGCTGCTGCTGCTGCTGCTGCTGGGCCTTGGGCTGGGCATCTTGTAGCTTCGTGTAGTCACAGGCCTGGGTACTGCCTGCCTTGGCATGCAGCGCTGGCAGCTCGCCTGAGCTAGACTCAGCTGGACTTAGCAAGTCAGCTAGGCGGCATCTTCTGCTTCTCTTGCCCTGGCCTGGCCTTGGCCTTGGTCTCTGGCTAGGGCCAGCAGCAGCAGGGCCAACTCCTAGGCAGGACCAACTCCTAGGCAGCAGGGTCAAGCGCCACTGAGCCCAGCTTGCCAGGGCCAGCAGCAGCAGGGCCAGCAGCAGCTCTGCCTGAGACAAGAGCAGCCACACCCTGACTAGCCTTCTCCTAAGCACTGGGCATTGGTCACACTCCAACCTCCTAGTTGCCCTGTGTTGACGACTGAGCGCCACTGAGCCCAGCTTGCTGCCTTTGCTCACACTTCAGCCTGCCTGGGTCAGGGGCCGCACCCACCTGTGGCCAGCTTCCAGGCAGCTCCAGGTGTGGGAGCTGGCTGTGGCCTGGCCCTCCAGCGGCTCTGATGCTGTGGCTGGCCATGCTGTGCAGCGCAGGCGGTGGAGGTAAGCGGAGGGGCAGGCCTGCGGCCCTTGATCATGGACGCCTACATCCAGGTGGGCAGGCAGGGAAGGCTGCGGTGGGCATGGGGGGGCGCATGGTGGTTTGCCCTGACCCCATGCCTCCCCTGCTGCCCGCCCTGACGTCCCCCCGACTTCATCATACAGAGTCGATGTTCCTGCACCCTTGCCCATGTATGCCTTGCCCCATGCATGGGTGCATGGGTGCATGGGCCCACGGGGTGCATGGGGTCTGTATAGCCCAGCTGCTTGATCCAGGGACCGCATGCCCCGCCTGCTACTCTCCTACCCACCCCATCAATGCAAGGTGCCAGTCACCAGCATGCTATGCACTTAGCCATGCACTCAGCCTGCCACGCCTTATGACTGTGCTGTGATCTGATGCTTACTCAGGACTTGAGAAGCCTGTAGATAAGCATGGCAGCATTGAACACAAGGCCAATGCTGCCGTGCCGCAGTACATTTATGGAGAGATGTTGAAGAACGCCATGTCAGCTTTGATCAACAAGTGGGGTGCTTGGGTGAGTCATAGCCTCACCCCCAATGCTTGCATGCAAGTGCCTGGTACCGCACCTGCAGTTTCTCACGTTAGCCTACATGACATTTGTTCTGTCATTGCTTGCTAGATTTATGTAATGTGTTACGCTCAACACCTCTTTTGGCCAAGCGGCATGCCGCAAACTTAATACCTAGCGCTCATGTCTGCAGGACGTCGACGAGGCGGACCCCGTGTCAGTCATCATCGCCGGGCCTCACGCCGCTCCTTCATGGCTCCGCGTCCCCCGGGCAGCGACATCGCCGGTGAAGGAAGACACGGGGAAACGTGGTACCGCTGCGCGCGAGTGGTTCACGGTCACGATCACCGATACGGGCGGCGGCATGGCGGCGGCGCAACTGGAGCACAGCCTGCACTATTTTGCCACGTCGCATGCCTCACGTGCTCCCCAGTGAGTGATGGGGTCAGATGCTGTGCGCGTGGGTACGTCTTGTCACACTCATCATGTCATCGCTGCGTGGCTCGCAGATATGGATACTCGCGCGAGCACGGAGCGCAGTTTCACGGGAAAGGTGTGGGCATGCCCTTGTCGCGTGCCTACGCGCGCTTCATGGGCGGGGACATGCGCTGGGACTCAGACCAGGAGCAGGGGGGCACTACTGTCACTCTATGCTTGCCTTGCAACGGCTTCACATTCTGATATCGCAACACCCACACAAACTGAAAGCGACAGATGCCCATCACCATGAAAACGACTGGACATATTGCCGAGCGAGACACCAGGCGGGCACGTCTTCAAACCCCTGATTTCAACACCTCGTGTATTGCAGCCGCGAGCGTCTTGCATCCCGCGCTGTTCAAGCCCGCCATGCTGATGCGCCCGTCCTGCACGCACGCCGCAACCAGCACGCTTCACATCTACAGCCCCTTCGGACGGCACGCAAAAACCTCGACTGTAACTTTAGCCCGCGAACCCAGCGACACAATTGGTAATTAGACGCACCATTGTAAGGTACACGTGATGCCTGGCGGTGAGGGCCTCGCACTGGGGCCGGGTGAGGCCGGTGAATGTAAACATGCCGATCTGTCGCTCAATGAAGCTCCTGCGACCAGGCAGGGCAGCAAATCACTTAGCCGCGCACAGTGTCCTTTCCAGTAGCTATCCACTTCAGCATCAGTCGTACTCGTGTGCTGCCAGAGGTGAGGGGTTCAATGCCTAGCAGGCACACCTAGTTTGCGGGTCTGTGTGCCCACTCACCAGTCGCCAGGCACACCCAGAGCCCGCAGTGCCCCGGCCAGCTCAGCACGCATCTGCTTGATGCGGCCAGCCATGCCTGCCAGCTCGAGCCTCCACTCCTGCATCAGGGCTGGGTCCCCTGCAGCCAGGACCAGGGCAAGGCCAGATGGAGGGTCAGGGTCAGGGTCAGGGTCAGGGTCAGGTCCAGACGGAAAGGTAGGGTGAAGGGAAAGATTGGGGTCAGGATCAAGGTTAGGGTCAGGGTCACATGAAGAGCCAGGGTGGAGGCAAAGGATGGGGTCAGGATCAAGATTGGGATCAGGGTCACCCACCCAGGACACGCCGGGCAATCTCTGCCCCATGGCGTGGAGGGTTTGACCACATGGGTCGAATGACAAGGCGCAGCTGGCCCTCCACCTTGGACACAATCCCAGCCTGCCTGCAGCCCCAGCAGAAGATAGTGGTTATGGTGAGAGCAGCGGGGCCAGTGGGAGCAGCAGAGGTTGGCATGGCCTGGCGTGTAGTCAGCAGTGGTGCAACCTTGGCCTTGGCCAGGGTGGGTGGGTGTGGCAAGCCTGCTGCCACGCTGTGCACCAATGCTGCTGCTGCTGCTGCAGATGGTAGCCGATGGTAGCAGATGGTGCGCTGCACGCCCCTGCCCTTACCTCCTAATGTCTTCGTTGCCAGCCTGCCCTACCCCACAATCTGCCTCCGCGCCCCCTGCTGCTGCTGCTGCTGCTGCTGCTGCTGCTGCTGCTGCCCCGCGCCCCCTGCTGCTGCCGCTGCTGCTGCCGCTGCCCCTGCCGCTGCCTCCGCGCCCCCTGCCCCTGCCCCTGCCCCTGCCCCTGCCCCTGCTGCCCTGCTGCCCCCGCCCCGCCCTGCCCCTGCCCCTGCCCCTGCCCCTGCGCCCTGCCCCTGCCCCTGCCCTGCCCCCGCCCCTGCCCGCCCCTGCCCCTGCCCCTGCCCCTGCCCCTGCCCCTGCCCCTGCCCCTGCCCCTGCCCCTCCCTGCCCCTGCCCCTGCCCCTGCCCCGCCCGCCCCTGCCCCGCCCCTGCCCCTGCCCCTGCCCCTGCCCCTGCCCCTGCCCCTGCCCCTGCCCCTGCCCCTGCCCCTGCCCCTGCCCCTGCCCCTGCCCCTGCCCCTGCCCCTGCCCCTGCCCCTGCCCCTGCCCCTGCCCCTGCCCCTGCCCCTGCCCCTGCCCCTGCCCCTGCCCCTGCCCCTGCCCCTGCCCCTGCCCCTGCCCCTGCCCCTGCCCCTGCCCCTGCCCCTGCCCCTGCCCCTGCCCCTGCCCCTGCCCCTGCCCCTGCCCCTGCCCCTGCCCCTGCCCCTGCCCCTGCCCCTGCCCCTGCCCCTGCCCCTGCCCCTGCCCCTGCCCCTGCCCCTGCCCCTGCCCCTGCCCCTGCCCTGCCCCTGCCCCTGCCCCTGCCCCTGCCCCTGCCCCTGCCCCTGCCCCTGCCCCTGCCCCTGCCCCTGCCCCTGCCCCTGCCCCTGCCCCTGCCCCTGCCCCTGCCCCTGCCCCTGCCCCTGCCCCTGCCCCTGCCCCTGCCCCTGCCCCTGCCCCTGCCCCTGCCCCTGCCCCTGCCCCTGCCCCTGCCCCTGCCCCTGCCCCTGCCCCTGCCCCTGCCCCTGCCCCTGCCCCTGCCCCCTGCCCCTGCCCCTGCCCCTGCCCCTGCCCCTGCCCCTGCCCTGCCCCTGCCCCTGCCCCTGCCCCTGCCCCTGCCCCTGCCCCTGCCCCTGCCCCTGCCCCTGCCCCTGCCCCTGCCCCTGCCCCTGCCCCTGCCCCTGCCCCTGCCCCTGCCCCTGCCCCTGCCCCTGCCCCTGCCCCTGCCCCTGCCCCTGCCCCTGCCCCTGCCCCTGCCCCTGCCCTGCCCCTGCCCCTGCCCCTGCCCCTGCCCCTGCCCCTGCCCCTGCCCCTGCCCCTGCCCCTGCCCCTGCCCCTGCCCCTGCCCCTGCCCCTGCCCCTGCCCCTGCCCCTGCCCCTGCCCCTGCCCCTGCCCCTGCCCTGCCCCTGCCCCTGCCCCTGCCCCTGCCCCTGCCCCTGCCCCCCTGCCCTGCCCCTGCCCCTGCCCCTGCCCCTGCCCTGCCCCTGCCCCTGCCCCTGCCCCTGCCCCTGCCCCTGCCCCTGCCCCTGCCCCTGCCCCTGCCCCTGCCCCTGCCCCTGCCCCTGCCCCTGCCCCTGCCCCTGCCCCTGCCCCTGCCCCTGCCCCTGCCCCTGCCCCTGCCCCTGCCCCTGCCCCTGCCCCTGCCCCTGCCCCTGCCCCTGCCCCTGCCCCTGCCCCTGCCCCTGCCCCTGCCCCTGCCCCTGCCCCTGCCCCTGCCCCTGCCCCTGCCCCTGCCCCTGCCCCTGCCCCTGCCCCTGCCCCTGCCCCTGCCCCTGCCCCTGCCCCTGCCCCTGCCCCTGCCCCTGCCCCTGCCCCTGCCCCTGCCCCTGCCCCTGCCCCTGCCCCTGCCCCTGCCCCTGCCCCTGCCCCTGCCCCTGCCCCTGCCCCTGCCCCTGCCCCTGCCCCTGCCCCTGCCCCTGCCCCTGCCCCTGCCCCTGCCCCTGCCCCTGCCCCTGCCCCTGCCCCTGCCCCTGCCCCTGCCCCTGCCCCTGCCCCTGCCCCTGCCCCTGCCCCTGCCCCTGCCCTGCCCCTGCCCCTGCCCCTGCCCCTGCCCCTGCCCCTGCCCCTGCCCCTGCCCCTGCCCCTGCCCCTGCCCCTGCCCCTGCCCCTGCCCCTGCCCCTGCCCCTGCCCCTGCCCCTGCCCCTGCCCCTGCCCCTGCCCCTGCCCCTGC
>JASKMD010000015.1:6600986-6643643 GCA_030144725.1 Haematococcus lacustris
GCCTTGACGGTGAGCACCAGGAGGGAGGTGTTGCCCATGCCCCAAACCTGAGGGTCTAGCTGCACTTGGGACCAGGGTCCGAGCAGCCACTCCTCCCTAGGCCAGGAGGGGGGGGCCTCCCTGCCCGCTGAGCCTGCCCCCCGCTCCCCGCTGTGATCCCCATCCCTCCCACGACCCCTGCCCCCACCCCTACCCCTACTGCGCCCAATACCCTGTGCCCTTCCCCCCTCCGCTGTCTGCCCGTTGTCCCTACCCACACCCTCGTCCCCCACCTGCCCCCCCCTAGGCTCCAACGCTGCAGGGGCAGCTGCCCCCCCCCGCTGCTTCGGGAGCGGCCGCATGTGGGCGGCACGCTCCTCAGGGGACAGCCGATAGTGGGGCTTGTCCAGGAGCACCACTGCTGCAGCCTGCCACTCCTCCCCGGGGAGAACCCCTACAGCCCCCAAGGGACCCTGCCCTTGAGCGTCCAGGGCCACCAGCCTACCGCTAGGTAACACCCAGTGGGTCGGCCGCTGAGAGGGAACGCGACGCACCAGGAAGCCCGTCCCGCCCCACGCACACTCCCACTCCGGTGCTGGGAGCTGCCGAACATCCACCACCTGTTGCCACGGCTCCGGCAGGGTGGCCCGCGCCATGTCAGCCTCCCACCTCACGGCTGCCTGCTGCTCAGCTGAGACGAAGGCGGAGCGGGGTCGATGGAGGGCCTCGCGCACGTGCCGGACGTGGGTCCAACGCAGGGCCTCAACTGCCAGGGGGTCACTGTCTGGCCTGCCCCGCAGTCCGACCAGAGCGTTGAAGCGCAGCGGCTCCGCGAGCACCGAAAAGTGAGATTGGGCGGCCGGGGCCACCACGCGGTGGAGCTTGAGCTGTGCAATGGCTGTGACGTGGGCCTGTAGGCGGGGGCTCAGGTTGGGCACGGGGGAGGCTGTGGGGTCCGTGACTACCCAGGTGCTAAGGCTGTGTTGGGGATCGGCGAGCAGGCTGTGCAACAGGGGCTGCCACTCCCGGACTCTGGGCGAGAAGAGCTGGGCCACAGTTTTGGCTAGCATGGCGGTGCTGGTGATCTCCAGGTCTGGCAGCCCCAGCCCACCCTCCCGTCGGGGCATCACACAAGTAGCGTCGTTGGGGTAGAGGCAGGCCATGTTGGGGCTACGCTCCTGGGGTAGGTCCGAGGCTGCCACAAAGTGCTTGACCGCCTTGCCCATCGCCACTCCGGCTGCAGCCAGGGGCTGCACGAACGCCATCTGGTAAATGGCCTTTGACGCTAGGCATTGCTGCGCCACTTGCACCCGACCAAGCAGGTTGAGACCTTGCGGTCGCCAGGGAAGGGAGGCGGCCACCATGACTGTTGCTGCCCTTCCAAAGGCAGCCTCGCTCATGGCGGAGTAGCTAGGTGCCCCGAGGGGCACCCCCAGGTGCCGGACGGGTACGCCCTGTGGCGAAGGGGGGATGGTCACGGCTCCAGCTCCGGTCCCTGGCCCTGCACCACCTTCACCCTCACCCGCCCCCTGGCCCTCCCAGACCTGGCCCCCCCGCTCCGCCCCGCCCTTGCCCCGGCCCCGCCCTCTGCTCCTAGCCACCCCCTCTCCCCCTGCCCCGCCACCTCCCCCCTCCACCTCAGTCCTACCACCCCCAGCTGAGGCAAGCTGGGAAGGGTTGGCGGCAACTGTTGAGGAAGGGGGCACCTGCCTGAGAGACCTGTGCTGCTGATGCTCCTGACCACCACCTCCCTCGTCCAGCCTCTCTCCTCCTCCGTCCTTGCTGCTGCCAGCCCCTCTGCCATGCCCCGCTCCTGTGCCTCTGCCCCTCTCTAGGCTCACCGTCCCGCTCTTGTCCCTCTGAGCCCTGTCCGCCCCCGTCCCACCCTCCCCGCTGCCCCCCACCCAACCTGTGACCCTGCCCTCCCCTGTGCTGGCCGCCCCTGCGTTGCCCTCCCCCCTTTGGCTGCCCGCCCCTGCTCTGCCCCCCTCCTGCCCCGCTGCCGAGACCTCTACCGGCTGACCACAAGAGAGCGCTGAGCTCTTGGCTACGCTGAGGGCCGGCCCCCCTGCAGCTTGGAACAGGCCAAGGGCCTCCAACACCACCGCCCCGTCCCTGACCCTGTCCAGCACCGCGATGGTGAGGTCGTCTGCATACTCCTTGGAGGGGAGGACTGGAAGGAGGGTGGGCTGACACATGGAGAGAGGGCTGTGGGGGATGGTGGGTGTGTTGATGCGGCCTGCCAACTGCAGGGAGCTGAGGTAGCTGACTAGGGGCTGGAGCGCGATGCACCAGTACAGCGGGGAAGCCCCGCTGCCCTGGAGTAGCCCTGAGGCTAGGGGGAAGCTGTCGGTGAGACGGCCGTTAACCAACACCTGACTGCTCGCCCCTCGGTGCAACAGCTGGGCCCAACGCACATGCCCGTCCCGGCGGAAGCCCATGGCCTCCATGGTGTCTTGGAGCAAACCCCAAGACACGTTGTCGTAGGCCCCTGCCAGGTCCAGCAACAGGAGCCAGGCTGGGCTCCCACGCTGCTGCAGGTACTCTAGGAGGCTGAGGTGGAACTGCACGTTATCGCTGATGTCCCTCCCAAGGATGAAGGCCGACTGGGAGAGGGACACTAGCAGGTCCAGAGGTTGTTGCAGCCGGTCCTCCAGCGCCCTGGCCACCAACCGCACATCGCAGTTGAGAAGCGTGATGGGGCGGTAACCGGCCACCTGGTCCCTCGGCTTGCCAGCCTTGGGCACCAACGTGATGACGCCGGTGAGGAACTCTGCCAGAGGGGCGGGGTCTGTCGTATCTGCCAGAGCCTCCCTTAACATGGCCCGCAACGGGCCCACCAGCTGGGGCCACAACCGGTCGTACACCTCCATAGGGAGGCCGTCCTTACCAGGGGCCTTGCTGTGGGCGCACCCCTGCAACGCGTGGCCCAACTCTTCCGCTGACAGCATGGGGTCTGTTCCGGGGCCCTCGCAGCTGTTCGCCTGGGCGGGGGTTAGGCGGGACGTGAGGCTGGCGAGGAGGGTGGCCCGAGCTGCTGGGTCGACCGGCTTGGCGGCGTACACCCCTGTGGGAGAGGAAGCCGAGAAGTGCTGCTCAAAGACACGGCAGGCTGCCAGGACGCCTGCAGGGCTGGAGAGGTCTGCTACCTGGCCCGGCTGGGTGGGGAGCTGCAGGGAGGAGATGAGAGTAGGGGTGTGCGCCGGCTGGTCGCGGTGGTAGAAGTAGAAAGAGGAGCGATCTCCATAGCACTGGTCCAGAACTGCACTGGCTTGCATGGAGCGCAGCGCCCCCTGCTCCCTGTCCTGCACCCCCGCCAGCGCTGCTACCTCCCCCAGCTGCACCGCCGCACGCAGGTCTGCGTCTCCGGGCTGACCCGCACGGCGAAGTTGTGACACCACATGAGCCCTCGCTGCGGTGGCTGCCTTCTCCCTACGGTGTTGCAGATCCCGCTGCTCCCTGCGTTGCGCTCTGATGGAGCGCTGGGCATAGAGAGCGAGGCCTTGCTTCACATGCGCCCACCTAGCCCGATGGACGTCACGCCGCTGCGGCCCCTGGGAGCTGGCAAGCTGGGCTGCGTGGTGAGCGGCTTCCAGACTTAGGAAGCCCGCCAGGCCGTCGAGTAAGGCTGGGTTATCGAGGTGGGCGGGGTGTAGCTGCCACGGGGCGCGGGCTGTGAGAGGCAGGTCTGGAGGGTACATGACCACGGACACTGGGAAGTGATCGGTGGAGACCGGCTTGAGGCCCTGGATGGAGCTGTCCAACTGCCACTCCGCCACGGAGGCTGAGACGTACCAGCGGTCAAGGCGGGCCCCTGTCTGCCAGCGGTTGCTGAGGTGCGTGAGGTCGCGGGAGGTGGGGCGCAAACGACGCCAGGCATCCACTAAGCCCCTCTCCTCCACCAACCGCTCCAGCTGCTCCGCCCCCACTCCCCTGCTACCCACCCAGTCCTCCGCGTGCTGGCTGGTCGCCCCCACGGGTGTGCCCACCTTGTCGTCCGGGGAGAGGATGCAGTTGAAATCCCCTCCCAAGAAGAGCATGCGGCGCTCTGTGGCGTGAGGGAGGCAAGCAGGCAGGCTGGCCCCGAAGAAAGCAGCCCGCTGTGCTGGCTGGGCTGGGGCGTACACACACACCAGCGATGCTGGCCTGCCCGCTAACTCTGCATCTACCCTCACCACCCTCCCCTGCGCCCCGTCTACCTGCAACTGCACCTGTGTGCAGCCCTGCAGGATGGTGGAGGGCTTGACTAGGACCAGGCAGCCCTGGGAGTGGCCGGTGCCTGGGCTGTAGAACCATTGGCCCCGCCACCCCGGCTTGGCACCTGTGGCTGCCTCTGCCCACTGCCAAAGGCACTCCGCCTGGTGGCACTCTTGGAAAAAGAATAACTGAGCGGTGCTGCTGGCAGCCCAATCCAGCAGGGCCTGGAGCTTGTGGGGCTGAGCTAGGCCCCTGACGTTGAGGGTGACTGCCTGGAAACTGGCAGCCACACCCGGACGCTGCATGGCTAGACTTGGTGGGCCCCCGCGCGGGCTACGCGTGAACTGAACAGAGCGTGCGAGCCCTGAGGGGGAGGGGGTGGGAGTGGCGTCTCGACGCAAACCGCTTTCTTACGGCAGGGAGAGGGGACGGCGTGACGGGCTGTGCCCGGGAGAGCTAAAGGCGGGCGAGGTGGTAGGGGAAGGTAGAGGTCCAACCTCCGCTCCCGCCCTGACTCGTGCCCCACGCCGGCCTCTTGGCCCAAGCCTACAGCTGACACCGCCACTGGCCCCGCTGGCGCTCCTTCGGCCGAGCGAGCCTCACTAACCCTCCTACCTACTCCTGGACCCACCATCCAACCTGCTCCCAACCCAGGCCACCCTTGTAGACCCCCCTGACCTCCCCCTTCCCTACTCCCCCGCTGGCGCCCATGCTGGCCCCCCTGTAGGCCTCCCTGCTGGGCACCTTGGCCTCCCCCCTGACCATCCCCCCCTAAAACCTCTGGCCCCCTAGCCCCTTGACGCGCTGGCCGAGACCTCTTCCTCGCACTGTACCCAGCTGCCCCCTGGCCTGCGGAGGAGCACGCCCCTGGCATGAGAGGGGAGGGATAACGGCGCTGCCCGGCCTGCCCGGCGTGCTGCTCAGGCCCCAAGCTACCATCCTCGGACTCCAAATCTGAGAGCACCCCATAGCGGACGCGAGGAGGGGAGATAGGTAGGACACTGTCCTCTGAGCTGTCACAGTCCATGACCCCGTACCTGACCATCTGTGGTGCCTCCGTGGGTGGACTGATGGCCATAAGGGGAGGGCAGAGATGAGCAGGTAGCGGGGCTGGGGTGGGCTGCGTTATACCAGCTCCGTGGGCTAGCTGGCACGGATCCCTGGGCCGGCGAGCCCGGTCAACTAGGTCCTGGAGCGTCCTAGCTGCACCCCGGACAAACCTCTCCATCCGCAGGACGGCTGTGCCCTTGACGATGGGGCGTTGAGTGGGGGGCCCGCCCAATGAGGGTCGCAGGGTGGGGGAGCTGAGCACGTTGGAAGGTGAGGGAGGGAGACGAGCCACATCCATGTCAACTGGGGTAGCAGTGCCCGCAACCACAGAGAACCCAACTGCAGGAACCATCGCCAGCTGTCCTGTCCCCGCCAACACCCGCGCTGCTGTGCCTGAGGCTGCACCAGCCCTTTCCTCTACCCACTGACTAGCCCTCCTGCCCAACCTAGTAAAAGCGCAGGTCTCCTTGCCAACTGTCCTAGGAACGAAGGCCAGCGGTGCATGAACTCTTGGGTGCCCAAAAAGGTTGGCCCGCTGTTGCTGCTGCGCAAGGGCACCCTTGAACTCCTTTCCTCCCTCGTACCCCGCCATGCCACCCCCTGCTGGGGCGAGCTGGGTGGGGGTGGCCATGACCGGCGCTGAGGGGGAGCCCTGGCCTGCTTGGCCAACCAGCTGCTCCCGAGCCTGGCTACCCTGACCCCCCTTCCCCCGCTCGTAACCCGCCATGCCACCCCCTGCTGGGGCGAGCTGGGTGGGGGTGGCCGTGACCGACGCCGAGGGGGAGCCCTGGCCTGCCTGGCCACCCAGCTGCTCCCGAGCCTGGCTACCCTGACCCCCCTTCCCCCCCTCGTCACCCGCCATGCCACCCCCTGCTGGGGCAAGCTGGGTGGGGGTGGCCGTGACCGGCGCTGAGGGGGAGTCCTGGCCTGCCTGGCCAACCAGCTGCTCCCGAGCCCGGCTACCCTGACCCCCCTTCCCCCCCTCATAACCCGCCATGCCACCCCCTGCTGGGGCGTGCTGGGTGGAGGTGGTCATGATCGGCAGGGCGGGGGGGCCCAGCGGCGACTGACTGGACCCTGCAAGAAAAGGACCCGCCGCTCCCCCCCTCCTACTTACTGGCGGATGGTCGGTGCAGAGGTCGGTGTTGGGTGTACGTTGCGTGGTCAACGAGCGAGACGGACCCCACGAAGAGTCAAAGCGGGAGGGCTTGAAGATAGGGCCTGGAGCCAGGGCTTGAAGCTGCTGAGGCTTGGCGGAAGCTGTGGCTGGGTGAATCACCTTGGTACCACCCTTGGCAAGGCGGGTATACCGAGGGCGTAGGGAAACTGCCGGTGAGTCATCCTCTGATGTCGCATCGGGCAGAGGTAGCAGCATAGCTGCAGCAAACCCTGCAGTGCCACTCCCTGCTGGGGTGAGCTGGGTGGGAGGGGCAGCAGGTGTGGCTGGCGCGGGGCCCATGACGCCCTTGTCGGGCAGAGGCTGCAGCAGCTGGGCACGCTCAGGCTGGATGCCTGCAACACACACTGCAGGGCCACCCACTACTGGGGTGAGCTGGGTGGGAGGGGCAGCAGGTGTGGCTGGCGCGGGACCCATGACGCCCTTGTCGGGCAGAGGCTGCAGCAGCTGGGCACGCTCAGGCTGGATGCCTGCAACACACACTGCAGGGCCACCCACTACTGGGGTGAGCTGGGTGGGAGGGGCAGCAGGTGTGGCTGGCGCGGGGCCCATGACGCCCTTGTCGGGCAGAGGCTGCAGCAGCTGGGCACGCTCAGGCTGGATGCCTGCAACACACACTGCAGGGCCACCCACTACTGGGGTGAGCTGGGTGGGAGGGGCAGCAGGTGTGGCTGGCGCGGGGCCCATGACGCCCTTGTCGGGCAGAGGCTGCAGCAGCTGGGCACGCTCAGGCTCAGGGTCATGCCGCAGGGCTGTCCTCTAACTGCTGGCCTGGAAGGATGTGCAACCCCAAACTTCTCACGATGGTCTAATGACAGGTTGCAGTCCACAAGCAATCGCAGAGCTGCTAGCGAGTACTCTACGCAGTAGCGAGCTGTGGAGTATCTTGCAACCTGTGTGTGGCACAGCTGGACTGTTGCCAGCTCGTCTTTGTTATGCCGATGCTGACTTGTCTTGGGCTTGGACTCCCAATCTGCAATCAAGCGGCGTAGGACATTAATCGAGGGCCCCCTGTTCTGCACCAGCCTGATCCGCTTGTCCTGGCTGGCAGGGCAGGGAGAAGGGGCAGTAGGGGAGCAGCTGACAATCTGAGGCACTCGACTTGCTGCTCATGGCACTCAATCACCAAATCCTGACATTGAGCTTCCAAATCTTGACAGCGAGCTTCCAGGTCAGCAGCTGCTGCTGCTGCCTGGTCACCCTCTGCTGCCCTCTGCTGCAATGCCACGGCCTCCCCCGCCATAACAGCGTTGGCATGTTGGAGCAGCCCTAGCTGCAATGTCAATGCATGGGCATTGCATGTTGCAAGGGCAGCCCTCTGTTCTGCGGCACAAACTGCTCCAGATGCTGCTGCCAGCACCTGCTGTTGCTGCTCCTCCAGGTGCTGTTGCTGCTCCTCAAGCTGCTGCTGCTGCTCCTCCAGCTGCTGCTGCTGCACCTCCAGCTGCTGCTGCTGCTCCACCAGCTGCTGCTGCTGGACTATGTTTGATGTATGTGCCGTAGCAAGGCCGGCCTGAGATATTGCAACAGTTCATGCACAATTGCCAGCACTGTGATAAACCGCTTGTAACATGCCATCACTAAAAGCATTGGGGTTCCAGGACACACCTGCAGCTCCTCAATCTGGGCCTGCAGCTCCTGCTCACGCTGCTGGGATGCGGCGGTATCAGTGCCATGCTGCGTCTGAGATGCTTGCAACTCCGCCTCCAACACCTATATTCATGACAACACAATAGATGGGCACACAAAGGGGTTGGGGCAGTAGGGGTAAATGCACAAGCAGCAAGGGCAGAGGGGGTAGATGGATCAGGAAACAGAGCAGGGAACAGCAAGGGCCACAGAAGCCTTACCTTCAGCCGGTTTGCGATGAAGCCGGCCATGCGGGTCCACGGGGCAAGCCCGAGCTGCCATTGTCGCCGATCCTTTCTTACTACGCTTAGTGCGGGGTGCCATCGCTATCAATGGCCGCCAGTCTGCATCATTTGCGCCGCTGATGAACGCTGGTGGTAGCTTGGAGGAACCAGAACAATCTCATCTACTTTCGCAGCCTGGTGAGCGCGAGATGATGGGGTACTTTAGACATGAGCATGCTAGGTATGTCTGGGCGTATGTATGGGTGATAATCTTAAGGATACCGCAATCAAAGTAGATGAAGTTCTTGGGGCAGACCGCTTGCACCTCCACATGAGGTCAGCACAGCGTTTGATGTAGTGCCTGCCCAGAAATGAGGTTTCAACTAAATGTAATTGCATGAGCCTCCCAACCTGCGCAGGGCAGATGTAACACACTGCAGATCCTTCCCGTAGGAGCTATGAGCATACCCCAAAGCTAGGGAGCAGAAACCAGACGGATGCGTAGCAGCAACAAGCAGCAAATCGACCTCAAAAACAGCACTGCAGATTTGCATGCCGGCACCCCATCGCGGCACGCCGACCGACCGACTAGTGACCGCTCTACCACGTTCGTCGTTGCGGCGTTGTTGATTCATGTGCACTACCGTCAGGGTGCAAGGAGTCACTGGTGCCAGGATACCGCGGAGGGGGGCAATGTTGACTTTAGCCCGTCCCTCGCAGGCCAAGCTGCGGAGCACCACGCCGCAGCGGGGCGTCGCGGTTTGACCTCTTGGAGTTCAGTATACGCGACAAAAAGTGACGGTACATTTTATCGAGCCATTTTACCTGACCTTGTGGGACCTGACTTTCGGCAGTCAGGTTTCCTGTTAGTTGGGGTCCCCCGACCGGCAGACAGTCTAAACCCCGAAGTGTTGGCTGTCCACTGCTGTGACTGACATGGGAGCTGTGCCAGCTGCTGTGCTTCCCCTGTACTATTCAGAGCCCAAGAAGCAAGGTAGTTAGCGTGGTAACAGGCAAACCTCGGCCCCCTTGTCTGGTCTTGTCTGTCCCACGCTCTTCTACATTTCTCCTTCCAATGTAGATATTCCCTTGTCCATACGGTTTCCACTTTGTGCTGCCGGTCAGGCAACCACCCTCCTCCCAGCCTTCTGACCCTAGGAGCAAAACTTCGGAGCCAACGGTTGCGGCAGCAGTGCCCTGCCCCAGCCTGCTGGTCAGCCTCCCAGCGTCCAGCCTCGTTGCCCCTGGGGGCCTAACACGGACATGGCACCCTCCCTGGCTGCGGTTTCAGTGCCACGCTTGCAGCCACTTCCCCCCACGACACACTGGCATGGGGGTGCAAGGGGGTGTGGTGGCGACATCATCTGGCCCCCAGCCTCCCGCCTTCCCGCTTACACGCGCAGCTGCCGCGGCCTCCTTCTTCCATGTATGTCACGAACCCCTCCCTCCACAGCCAAGCAGGTGTGACAGAGGAGCTCTCAGCGCCCATTTGGTCAGGCTACCTCACTCCTCACTCCTGCTGCTTAACTCTTCATCTCCTCATTCTTCTCCTCATTCTTCTCCTCATTCTTCTCCTCATTCTTCTCCTCATTCTTCTCTTCTGGAGTGACACCAGGCGCTGCGCTGCGCAGGTTATCTGATCTGCAGGGGTACAAGGAGCAGCAGGAGGCAGAGGGGATGGGCCTTGGTTAACCCAGCCCCAGCCCCAGCCCCAGCCCCAGCCCCAGCCCCAGCCCCAGCCCCAGCCCCGTGGCTCACCTATCAGAGGCGATGGCGTTGATGGCCAGCACCTCGGGACCCTGGCTGTGGGCCTGGCGGGCGTCCAGGGTGATGAGGCGACCGCCCTCCAGCCCAAAGTTGAGGTAGGGCTCGGTGCAGCTGTCCACCAGGTCAGCTAGGTGCCGCAGGTTGTCCAGCTGCAGGCAGCAGGGGGAGGAGGAGGAGGTGGCTTGGGGCCAGAGGGGTGGGGGTATGGGTTAGCGCTGGTATAATATGCATTGTAAAATACAATACATTATGTTATTACTTAATGTATTACTTGAATTATATTACTTAAGTTACTTATCATATTACTTAAGTTTGAATGCTCCGACCATGACTTTATGAGCGAGGTTTAGTGCCCCATGTGACGTGGTCAGGTGATAAGGCCACTAGAAGAGAGGCCACGACAGTTGACTATGTGGAACATATGATTTTGATGAGAGATTAATGGAGTGGGAGACTTGATTATTTCTATGCACGGAGACGTTCTCACAACCAACTTTATACGTACTTTGGCCATCGGGGAATTTGAAACAATGAATGAATGAATGAGTGAATAATAATTTAATTATAGTTTCCGAGGCCTCAGGAATCAAAAGGGATAGTACGGTATAATAACCTGATAATATATGTAACAATATATCTCCAGTGCAATATTAATATGCAATGTAGCATGATAGAACGTAATTATGCAGCACCCAGGGGGGGCAGGGGGCACAGGAGCAGGGTCCAAGTGCTCGCTTGCTTGCTGCGTGCTTGCTCAGCCGGTGAGCAAAAAGCAGGGTGCAAAGGAGAAGCAGCTGAAGTAACTGCAGCAATTGCAGGGAGTATTAGGTATGGTAGAGTGAGATTGGGTGGGACACACTGGTGGTCATACTCACCTTGGTGCCATTGAAGGTCTCACAGGGCACCACCGTGTACTTATAGCCGGCATTGATCTCATGAGCCAGCACCTGGCATCAGCTAACAGCATGGCAGGGGTGGCACTGTAGGAGGGGGGAGGGGGGGAGGGGAGGAGGTGAGGAGGGGTGGCACTGTAGGAGGGGGGAGGGGGGGAGGGGAGGAGGGGAGGAGGGGAGGAGGGGAGGAGGGAGGCATGTAAGCAACCAGGATGTAAACAACAGCTAAAGCTGACCAACGCTAGGGGGTTGGGAGGGGTGGGGGTGGGAGTTGGGGTGGATGGGCTGGCGGGGGCTATGGATGTCATGGTTTTCCCGCCTCTCCACCCATTCCCCTCCTTCCTCCTCCACCCTGCCCCCTGGGTCCTGCCCCCCTGCCTGCCTGCCTGCCCCCCTGCCTGCCCCCCTGCCTGCCCCCCTGCCTGCCCCCCTGCCTGCCCCCCTGCCTGCCCCCCTGCCTGCCCCCCTGCCTGCCCCCCTGCCTGCTGCCCGCACCTGCACCAGGATGACCACCTGCTGCCCCACCGCCTGCTTGTCCCTGCTGAGCGCCACCAGCACCGGCACCGGGATGTCGCTGCGCCTCCCTCGGGACTTGGAGGCGCCTCCAAACACCATTTCCATGAAGGGCGAGGTCAGGGCAGTGAACACCAACCCACCTGCGGGCAGTGCGGAAGAAGCGAGTGGGGGCAGAAGCAAGGGCAGGGGCAGGGGCAGGGGCAGGGGCAGGGGCAGGGGCAGGGGCAGGGGCAGGGGCAGGAGCAGGGGCAGGGGCAGGAGGGGGGTGGAGCAGGGGTGAGTGATCAGGGGTGTAGGGGCATGAGTTGCAGGGCCCAGGGGCAGCAGGAGCACGCACCCACGATGAAGTATGTCGGCTGGCAGTCCACCGAGTGCACCAGCGGCACCAGATAGTCCTTCACACCCACCTGCCAGGCTCAGGGTCAGGGTCAGGGTCAGGGTCAGGGTCAGGGTCAGGGTCAGGGTCAGGGTCAGGGTCAGGGTCAGGGTCAGGGTCAGGGTCAGGGTCAGGGTCAGGGTCAGGGTCAGGGTCAGGGTCAGGGTCAGGCGGACAGGCAGGCGCAGTGGAGGGGCAGGCGGACAGGCCGGGCAGCTGGGCAGGTGGAAGGGAGGGGTGGAGGGGCTGAGGGGTCGAGGGTGTCAAGAGTGCCGGGTGGTGGCTCTACCTGGCTCTACCTGGCTACCAGCCCCTAGGCCCACCTTGACTCCTGGCAACACACTCCTGGCAACAGACTCCTGGCAACACACTCCTGCCAACACACTCCTGGCAAGAGTGCCGGGTGGTGGTGACCCGGTGCAGGGGGAAAAGGGTGGAGAGGGGGCGTACGCAGGGTTGAGGTGATGAAGTTGAGGTGGTGGGCACCAGGTGGAGGGCAAAGTCCTCAGCGTGGTCCTTGTTGGTCCCCTCTGCTGTGGTCTGCTGTGGGGGGTTAGATGATTCCCCTCTAACCCCCCTCTCTGTATCCTACACCTGTCGTCCCCTTCAACAGGGTGGACAGCGTGACCCTTGTCCTATACCCTTGTCAAAGACCTCAGCGTGAACCTTGTCCTTTACCAATCCCTAAACCTTGTCCTGTACCTGTTATTCCCCCTCCAATCCTGCTTCTCGCCCCTCCCCATCCCTTCCTCCCCCATTCCCCATTCCCTTCCTTCCCCTCCCCGGCCACGCACGTTGTAGGAAACCTCCATGCGCTCGCCCTGCCTCAGGATCACAAGGTCCAGCCGCTCCCCCACATGCATGCTGCGCACTAAGTGGCTGTACCTGTACAGGGGGCGGGGGAAGGCGGGGGGGGGGGGCAGGATGGGTCGATGAGGAGGTGAGCGGGAGGTGAGGGGGCCTCCCAGAACCGACCGCTGGGGGTAAGGAGGGAGAACGTGCAGAGGGTAAAAGGTGCTCAAGAAGGGGACGGGCTGGGTGGCAGCACATGTAGGGTACACGGGGGAGGAGGGGGAAGGTGCCGAGGGGAAGGGGTTAGGGGGTAGGGGGTAGGGGAAGGGGGTAGGGGTAGGGGTGAGGGGTGAGGGGTGAGGGGTGAGGGGTGAGGGGTGAGGGGTGAGGGGTGAGGGGTGAGGGGTGAGAGGTGAGGGGTGAGGGGTGAGGGGTGAGGGGTGAGGGGTGAGGGGTGAGGGGTGAGGGGTGAGGGGTGAGGGGTGAGGGGTGAGGGGTGAGGGGTGAGGGGTGAGGGGTGAGGGGTGAGGGGTGAGGGGTGAGGGGTGAGGGGTGAGGGGTGAGGGGTGAGGGGTGAGGGGTGAGGGGTGAGGGGTGAGGGGGGGGGAGGCCGGGCTACACACACAACACTGAAGGGCCAGTGGTTAGCAGGAGCAGCCATACCCAGGCCCAGCCGCCTTGCTTTCTCCACCCTACAGCTCCTCAATTCACACTAGGCGCTGGCCCCAGCCCTGGCCCCAGCCCTGGCCCCAGCCCGCCCGACCCCTGTTGGCCTGCGGCCCCGCCCCCCACTCACTCCAACCGCTCGTCGTCCCTGAAGCTGACTGACCCGTCATCCGCCACCAGCTGGCCCCCCACCTGCAACCAGCAGGGAGCAGGTGGTGACAGCCCCTCCCCTCCCCCCCTGCCCTCACCCACTGCTGCTGTCACATCCTCCCGTGGCCATAAACAGCAGCAGCAGCAGCATACAGCATCACGGCAGCAGCAGCAGCATCACAGCAGCAGCAGCAGCATCACGGCAGCAGCAGCAGCAGGAGGAGCAGCAGGAGGAGCAGCAGGAGCAGCCGCAGCCGCCGCAGCCGCCACCGCAGCAGCAGCACACGGCACTAGGGCAGCAGCAGGAGCAGCGGAGCCACAGTAAGCAGCAGCTGGGTGAGGGAGGCCACCAAGGGGCTGGGTGGTGCAGCAGTTGAGTGCAACAGGTGAGTGAAGTGATGCAGGGTGGATGCAGGGGACACTGCGACCTCACCCTACCCTACCCTACCCCGCCACATACTCGCCTGCACTCCCCTTGTTTGCTTGCCTGCCCTTGCCCACACCCCACACCCCACGAGCCTGCTCGCCCGCCCGCCCGCCCACCCGCCCACCTCCAGCAGCACGTCCTTGACCTGCAGGGCTCCAGCCGCCGCTGAGAGAGGATCCACACTCACCACCAGCACCCCGCTCACATCCTCTGGCACCTGACAGCCAAGTGGTGACAGAAAGGCAGAGCGTGGGGCAGAGGGCGAGGGAGAAGGGAAGGGTGGGGCAGCAGAGAGTCAGTGAGTGTGAGCTCAAAGTGACATGGCATAGGTTCATACCCCTGATTTTATAGCTCGACCTTACTTCAAAACATTGCTCAGGTAAAAATCTAACGAAAACTACGCTTAAATACGCAAAACCTCAGGGTAAATCGCAGTTTTCATAGCGCAGTGCGAGGTAGTGAAGCTCGAAAAGCGACCATTTCATAGCGCAATAGGACCCCTGAAATGTCGCTTTTTATAGCGATCGCTATATATAAGGCGAAAAAAAACACTGGTGTAAGTGTGAGTGTGAGTGTGCGTGTGCGTGTGAGTGAGTGTGAGTGTGAGTGTGAGTGTGAGTGTGAGCGTGAGTGTGAGTGTGAGTGTGAGTGTGAGGGCCGAGGCCGGGGCCAGGGGGGGCCCAGGGTCGAGATTGAGGAGGAGGGGGAGGAGGGGGAGTGAGTGTTACCTTTAAGAAGGCTTTCTGAGCTGGGTTTTCCATATCTGAGGTGTTGAAACCTGGGGAGGGTACACCGCGGTACTGCACCCGCAGCGGCATCACAAGCCAAGCCATGCTCATCTTTATCAGTGGCATGCAGACAGCGGCAGCAGCAAAGCCTTTGCAGCAACAGCAGTCAGGTGACCCGTGTTGGCAGAAGGTGTTCCAGCTGTGCAGCGGCAGCAGTACACGGCATCAGGGCATCACAACCCGCAGCCATCAGGCCATGGTGACAAGCTAGTGCTCAAGGTGGTCAGGGGCAAGGGGCGGGAGGAGGGGCGGTTGACATGAACGGGGAGGAGCGGGCGGGGGGGTGGCGGAGGGAGGGAGGGACAATGATATGTTCCGAGCTGGACCGGTCGCAGAAATGTCAATGGGCAGTGGCAGGCAGGTCATCAGGGTTGCAGGTGGGCAGGTTGTGCTCCAGTCATGCTGAGCTCAGCCCTGGGCAGCTTTGCAACCAGCAGGAAGCTGTGCCGCTGCTGCCGCTGCTGCCCACTGCCCGCTGCTACTGCTTGTCTTTGGTTGGTGGTGCTTCAGCTTAGCATCAGGGATCAGCAGCATGCTCCTGTGCCTACTTCCAGGAGGCTGACCCAGCAGCAGCAGCAGCACCTAGTGTCGCCTACCATCCCCACCTCCCTGCTGCATGCAGGCCCAACCCAGCCCAGCCTAGCCATGCCACTGCTGCCACAGCCCAGCCCCAGGCCCCACCCTGTGAGAGCCCTGCCCCGCACCTTGCCATACTCTGCGTGCTCTTTCAAAAAGTGTGAGATGACGCGGTAGGGGATCACGTAGCTGCAGGGGGGCAGCAGCAGGGGCACAGTGAGCATGAGCTGCGTGGCCTGCCCCTGCCCCTGCCCCTGCCCCTGCCCCTGCCCCTGCCCCTGCCCCTGCCCCTGCCCCACTCCTGCCCCTGCCCCTGCCCCTGCCCCTGCCCCTGCCCCACTCCTGCCCCTGCCCCTGCCCCTGCCCCTGCCCCTGCCCCTGCCCCTGCCCCTGCCCCTGCCCCTGCCCCTGCCCCTGCCCCTGCCCCACTCCTGCCCCTGCCCCTGCCCCTGCCCCTGCCCCTGCCCCACTCCTGCCCCTGCCCCTGCCCCTGCCCCTGCCCCTGCCCCTGCCCCTGCCCCTGCCCCTGCCCCTGCCCCTGCCCCTGCCCCTGCCCCTGCCCCTGCCCCTGCCCCACTCCTGCCCCTGCCCCTGCCCCTGCCCCTGCCCCTGCCCCTGCCCCACTCCTGCCCCTGCCCCTGCCCCTGCCCCTGCCCCTGCCCCTGCCCCTGCCCCTGCCCCTGCCCCTGCCCAACTCCTGCCCCTGCCCCTGCCCCTGCCCCTGCCCCTGCCCCTGCCCCTGCCCCTGCCCCTGCCTCTGCTTCCCACTGCCCCACTCCTGCCCCGGGTCAGCAGAGTAAGGTACCTCCTGACTCGCCCAGCCCTCTCCAGGGGCTACCCCTCCACCCCTGCTGCCCCTGCCGCCCCATGGCCCCCTCACCCGATGTTGTCAGTGGAGCTGCCGACCTGCTTGCTGAAGGCTACACCCGCCACATGCCCGGCCTCTATGTCAGCGAAGGCTGGACCGCCGCTGTTTCCCGGGTTGATGGCTGAGTCTACTTGGATGCCCAGCAGCCTGGCAGCAGGACTGTGGCAGGCACCCGGATAGAAGGGAAAAGGTCAGTTGGCCATGGTCAGGTCGGAATGCAAGAGCCATGCGATGTAGCTGTGATGTGGCTGCGGAAGGTGGTGTATGGTTGGTGGCAGGCAGGTGATGTTGCTATGGAGGGTGGTTAACAGTTGATGGCAGGCAGGTGAGACATCAAGAATGTCAAGTCGGGTATTGTGTTGATGGCTGCTGCGAATGTTCCCGAGCAGTAGGTCTACAACAGTGTCATGATGGCAGCAGATGTTGTACTTTGTAAGGCTCTGGCCAGCAAGCTCGAAAACGACTAGCTCTTTCGTGCCTGCCAAGCACTTGGGCTGAGCTGTGCATCTCTAATATGAGCTAATCTAATATGAGCCAGCTGCAGTCAACGCACAGAGGCCAGTTTGAAGGTGACCTAGCATCACCAACAAGCACAGCCCCGAGCCGAGTGCTTGGCCCACTGCCGAGAGAGGACCAGGGTGTAGCAGTGCCTGAGGAGTGTCTCGTCACGCAACAACTTCTCTTCATTTTACTTGGGTTGATGTGTACAAAGACACTACCGCACACAGCTGCTCGGCGACCTCTACTCGGTGGTCAAGCAGGCAACCTTCTAGGAGCTGCGTGACCTAGTGAAGGTGAGAGGCTTGACCCTGCCCAACGCCCCCGCTCCATCCCTTACTCACCCTTTCACATCCATCCCCTCCCAAACCTAGTTGTGAGCGCCAACCCAGCTCAGCCTAGCCCAGCCCAACATCAAAGGCAACAAAGTGTATGTGCTGCCATCAAACTGCATTGCTCGGCCTTGCCCAACCCTGCCATGCGCCATGTTCCTACCACCACCACCACCACCACCATCACCCAATCCCTACACATCCCAGCTCAGGCCCCAACATCCCTGCCCAGCCCCTCCTTGTTGCAGTTACCCATTGTGTCTTAATGGGCCAGCCATGTGCATGTGTGTGTGGCCAGTGTCTTGCACTGCCAAGGACTCTTTTCGGGCGTGTGCATGTGTGTGCATGGATGGGCAACCCATGGTGGCCTATGCCTTGCTGCAGTTGCCCAACGTGTTTAAGTTGTCCAATCATGTGCATGTGTGTGTGTGTGTGGCCCGTGTCTTTCATTGCCTTGCCTTGCCGTGCCTTGTACTCTTCTTTCACTCTAGACTTGCATGCTGATGTGCGAATGGCCAACCCAATGTGGGCCGTGGCTTGTAGCCGACCGTGGGTCAGGCCAAGATTGGATTGTTGAAAGGACCTGAGCGTTGCAAGCTAACGCGCGAAAAGTTTACTTAACTACTACCACCTTCAAGAGTCAAGCCTGGGTCGCCATGGTTCTTGTTAGCATGCAACACCCCATGCAACACCAATACACCCGTGTAACCCGCATGTATGTGTACATACCTGCTTTGCAAGGCAATTGCATGACAACACAAAGGCAAAGCACGTGGGAGAGGAACAGGTAGTTGCAGTCTTCACTTCCGATACTTGCTCACCTTTGAAGAGACACCGAAATAAACAGCCGCGGCTTGAACGCCGGTGTTTAGTGCAAGATCGACGAAAGCTTCCGCGGACGAGGTCACATTTCGCATAAGGTCACAAAGGTAGTTTCGGAACATTGCACAACCGTCGCAAATGACCTAACTGCCGCCTTCATGACGATGCAGCAAGAGGCAATCCCACTGAACGAAGTTTTGGCTCGCTTGGAGGCGACCACGAGGCAGTTTTGAAAACAAAATTCTGCTAGGCACCACATTGCACGTCGCACCCGTTGGTCAAGCTGTTGGATCCATGCAAGGCGTAGCAGGCGTTGATACACCTACCTTAGGCTATAAACCTCACTCGTGTGAAACAGTGGACTATAAGTGTCAAGTAAGGGGCGTACAACAATACTGAATCGGTCATTGAAACCTTCAAAGGTAAACTTTCGAAGTTGGTGCCTCAGAAGCCCAGTGACAAATGGGAGCTATCCACATGAAGTAACTGGACCCATAGTTACTACTTTAGTAGACGTTCTTGATGGTGCTGATGGCTGATAGATGGTCATGTATAGTGGACAATAATCATCCCCTCTCCAATCCCCTCCCTCCTCCCCCTCAGCCCCCTGACCCCTCAGCCCCCTGACCCCTGGCCCCCCTGTCCCGTCTTGGCCCCTCACCTGTACCGCACAAGTGTGAGGCGTGACACGATGCCCTTGGTCACACTGAGGCTGTCTCCCCCTACAGGGTATCCAGCCACCGCTATGGACGCCTGTGCACCCCACATGGCCAAGACCAGGGCAACAGGCAGGCTGGCCAAAGCGGGGAGGAGAGGGTCAGCAGGGGAGGGGGCAAACAGACCTAGTACCGCGGCTGTTTTTCCTGCAGTGTTGCTGCTGTGTGTTGCCTTGCTCTCTCGCAATCATAGTGGGCAATGACCCAGTGAGACGATGTTGCAATGGGCAATGTAGGCAATGTGTTGTTCACGTTGCCCATTGCAACGTGGGCAACGTGGGCCCATGGCAATGTGGGCAATGTGAGCAAGTAAGCTAAGCGTGCTTGCAGTGAGCAAGCATTCCAACAAAACACCAGAGCTACACCAGTCCCAACGCCTGCAATGCCGTTACTCAGGCCCCTGCAGCCGCCAGCTGCTGCCCTACAAGCACCCATCACAGGCCGGCCAGCTGCCCTCCTGGACCCGCAGCCAACCTGGTTATGAGGCCCTGGCAGCATTGCAGTGAGGTACTGCCCACCCCTACACGACCCCTGCGCGCTGCCTTGCAGACAACCTCTCAGCAAGCTACCCATCAAGGAGGACAGGCGCTCAGGGATAACCGCTCATGAAAACAGGACAGCCGCTCATGGACAGTCTTGCCCCAGCCTTCTGCACTGCTGCCATGCGCTGCCTGGCTTCTGCCTGGCCACGGCCAGCTGCACAACTGCAAGGCTGACCCGCTCAAGGATAACCGTGAGCACCCTTTTAAACTGCCGCCATGCGCTGCCTGGCTGCTGCCTGGCTACTGCCTGGCCATGGGGAGCCACACAATCACACGACTGACCTGCAGCTCGGGCACGTCCACGAATGTGAGGGCCGGCAGGTCAGAGACCCAAAACGCCTCCTCACGCACCGTCAGCAGCGCCAGGTCACACACCTGGCACACACAGGGTCACACTTAGTCACACAGGACCACCACAGGCCACACCACAAGTCACACTGTGGGTCACACTGCCACAGGTGCACAGTGGAAGCTGCCTCTTACCCTGGGGCTGCTGCATCAGGGAGGCACGGGGGGCCAGCCAGGGGGGCTGTGCTCAGCAGCAGCGCAGGCCTCGCCAGGACCTTGCCAGTAGTGTGCTACATGAGCGCTTGTCTCTCCCTGACCAAGTAACCCGCCCCCCTGATGCCAGGGCCCGCCTGCCCGCTTCTCCCTTGGCCACCTCAAGCCTCTGCAGCTGCACCGTCCTTTCCACCTGGAACCGCATGGCCTGCTCTTCACTCCCCTGCACCTGTGCAGCCACCCCATCCTCCCTGCACCTCACCCCAAGATGGAAGTAGGCCACACACTACCCCTGCACGCCCCCCTCGCCCTCTTGCCACACCTTGCCCTCGCACACAACCTCTGCCTTGAACTTCTTGGCAGTGCCTGGCCTGCGCACGTACACCGCCACTGCGTTGCTGACCTGTGGCAGCAGTATGTGCACGGGCTGCAGCTATGCTGCTGGTGAGGCAGCGGAGGAGAGGCTGGCAGCAGGTGGAAGGGGTGCGATGAGGGTGTAGCGAAAGTAAGTGTTCAATGCAAGGGTCTTAAGCTAGATATCATCCCTCCCTCGTTCCCTGCCGCTGCCGCTGCCGTTTCCCCTTCCCCTTCCCCTTCCCCTTCCCCTTCCCCTTCCCCTTCCCCTTCCCTCTGCCCCTGCCCCTGCCCCTGCCCCTGCCCCTGCCCCTGCCCCTGCCCCTGCCCCTGCCCCTGCCCCTGCCCCTGCCCCTGCCCCTGCCCCTGCCCCTGCCCCTGCCCCTGCCCCTGCCCCTGCCCCTGCCCCTGCCCCTGCCCCTGCCCCTGCCCCTGCCCCTGCCCCTGCCTCTGCCCCTGCCCCTGCCCCTGCCCCTGCCCCTGCCCCCGCATCCCAAGCCTAGCCCCATGCAACACACCACATGAGCATTGGTGAGAATGTGGCGCTTCTGCGTGTCAATCACAAAGGCGCTGCCAGTGCTGGCCCGCTGGGGGCACATCTGCCAGGGCTGACCATAGTTTGGGTCAACCTTTGTGGTAAACACTGCGATAGCAGGGAACGGCTCACGCCAGCTCAAATCAGGTCAGGTCAGGTCAGGTCAAGTCAGGTCAAGCCAGGCCATGACTGTAGGGCAGGACAAATTGGGGGTGAGGTGGTGTGGGGTGGACCTTTCAAGACAGAGCGCAGCGCCCAGGCCTTGCGTCGCATCTCAGCGCTGACAGCCACTGGCTTAGCTGGCGCCTGCACGCGAGCCTGCACACACACCACAGCTAGGGGAGTGACAAGTGCTGTTCAAGTGCTGGAGCTGACCTGCAGCTGAGTGGTGTGGAGCTGTGCAGGGGGTCTATGTCTGCTTGGCTGCTGCCTGCCAGTCAGTCACAAGCCTGGGCCGGTGCAAGCTGTCGTAGCTCGGCTGGTGAAGCGGAGCTTTCAGTACATCGAGGCAAAACTTAAGTGAAACAAAATGGATTTCGCGTGGATGGCATCAGGCGGCCCACCTCACCTCATCGTCGCTGACCGCTGCGAGCTCGCCAGCCAAATCCAGGTCCGCGACAATTGAAACTGGGTGCAACATCGGTTCGCCGCTGGGATGGCGCTCAGAGGAGGCTCGTGCGATGTTGCCAGGTTGCAGAAGTTTGCGCGTAGGACGTATTTCCTTAGTTACGCTGCGCGGCCCGCTCAGCATCAAGACGCGACGGCTAGGCCGGTACGATGGCCTACAAGATGTCGCCCATGGAAAAGTGCATGTGGTCTCTGTTCAACATGTAAATGTAGCTTGGACAACACAGTCATCACCAAAACAGAGAGCCAAGACACTCAAATGAATACAAAAGCTGCGCTACGCTGAACAAAAACGGGCAGCTTGGTGTCGCCATCCAACCACTCGGTAGCTTGATGCGTGCTGTTGGCGCGCCTCAACAGCGATGTACAACTTTGCCAGGGTCCCGGACACCCCGCTCATCCCCAACCCTTGCAGGCCACCCTTCTCTCGCACACGAGGCATCAGCTACGCTCGCACTTCGCGTTTAGGAACCTCTGGTCATCCAAGGCTGAATGTGTCCTGTCGCTTTACTCATTCACGAAGCGGTCCTTTCGCTCGCCGAGCACTAGCCGCTGCACAACAAGAAGTCAGGACATAAGGTGCGGTGAAGCATGTGTGCAGTCGCGAGGTCAAATCGGGGGCGGGTGGCTGCGGCAGGCGGTTACCTTGAGAATCTGTGAGTAGGCTTTGCCCTTGGTGAGGTACTTTATGTATGCGGGGCTGATGGCGCCGGTCAGCGGATTCACGGAGTCCAGGGGCACGCGGCGAATGCGCGGCACCAGGAAGCGGGCCACGTCGCCGGCCTCCTCTGCGCTCCCAAGTGCAGTGTCACCCGCACACCGCAGTGAAAGACACAGTTAGCCACTATGCTGCTGGTCACTACGCTGTTGGTCAGCAGGCATCCGACCCCACAGAAAGAAGAAGTAGAAGAGGAAGAAAACTAATCTGGCAGAGCTGCATGCAATAAGGGAAGAGCTTCTGTCTGGAGGGGGCACGGCATGCTCCCACCACCCTCCCTAACCCGAGCCAACAAGCTCCCCTACGCACCTGCCCTGCACCCTGCGCCCACCCTACCGCTGCGGAGGAGGGGAGGAGGGGAGGAGGGGAGGGGGGGAGGAAGGGAGGAGGGGAGGAGGGTAGGGAGGTGGCTGAGGCCTGCTCCCTGCGCCCACCCTACCGCCGCATCCTGTCCCCTGCGCTGTCCCACCTGCCAGGCAATTGATGAAGAAGCGGGAGGTGGGCGTGTCCGCGCCCGTCATCAGCAGCTCAGTGGTGACCATGCCTGGACTTAGGTTGTGGACCGCTACGTTACGCACGCTGGCCTGCAGGTGGAGGGGCACACCACCAGCACCAGGCTGGCTGCAGGGCAACATGTGGATGACTGAGTAGAGGTAAGGCAGCACCAGGTGGCCTGAGGTGGCATGGCTCAACAACATGGTTAACCACCAGCACCAAGCTCTTGGCCAGCTGGTCACAGGCAACATGACCAAGGGTAACCAAGTAGAGGCAAGGTGGCATGAGGTGGCATGAGGGTTCATTATGGTTAAGGTTATGGTTAGGGTTTAGGAGGGATCCCTGGTGGAGGGATCCCTGACCCTCAAGGGTGGAGCCTGGCTTCGTTGAGCACCAGGCTGCAAGACGCCAGGCTCGGCACCAGGTTCAGCTGGTCACAGCCCCCTCTCGACCACCCACTGGCATCATGATGGCAACCACCGGCTTTCTCCTCACCCCCTTTCCCCTTGGCTGCAAACCTAAATGTGAAAGACGTGGGAGGGTCAAGCATGTGCACTGTTCGCACTGATGTTGGTGGCGGCGCTGAGTCTGCAGCAACACACAATGTCTGGCGAATGTCATGTACGATGATGATACGTCCTGATCACGACAATGCTCGGTGTGTTTGTTTGAGAGAGACACTGAGACTGAGTAGGATGAGGCTCCCATGAAACACAGTGGCAGGTACTAGCAGTGGGTGTGACTGTAAGGACACAGCTGTCAAGGGTGGGTCATGAGCCATCATGGTAAAGGGGTGGTCACCCAGGGGAACACATGCCTCATGTTGAACATCACACACCCCTGACAAGTGTGCCTGACACCACAGGCAGGCCCAGCAGGGACAGCCTGTCCCCTGCTGCTTCAACCCCAGGGCTGCCCATACCTGCTGCAGCTCCGCCTGCAAGCTTGAGCCCAGCTGGCTAAGGGACCTCTTGGTGGCGCCTGCAGAGCACCACCACCACCTTGGCCCCTGCTGCCACCTTGCCTCTGGCTCCCTGCCCAAGTCAGGGCACCTAACCTCAGCTCAGCTCAGACCTACCACCACCACCACCACCACCACCACCACCACCACCACCACCACCACCACCACCACCACCACCAGCACAGCCTCTGCCACCACCACCAGCACAGCCACCGCCACTGGGCCTCAATCATGACATTGTGTGCATCAGGCTTGCATGCATGCACATGGCCCCCGCTATCAGGCTTGCATGCAGGGCATTGGCAGTACATGCAGGGCTTAGGCCTGACCAGACCTAGACCTCAGCTTCCACTCAGCCCCAGGCGCTCCAGGCCTGCTCATGGCTGGCGGCAGGGCACCAAGGGGCTGCGGCTCTCACCATAGGCGGCAAAGCGGGGCGTGGGGGAGCCGTCTGCTCCCGCCCCATCCATGTTGAACACATGGCCAGCGGGCTGGTCTTTCATGATGCGGATGGCCTGAGCGACCAGACAGCTGGTGAGGGTCAGCAGCAGCAGCAGCAGCAGCAGCAGCAGCGGCAGCGGCCGCGGCGGCGACAGTAGCAGCAGTAGCAGCAGCAGGTGGGGGTCAGCAGCAACAGGTGGGGACTAGTAGCAGCAGCAGAAGCAGCAGGTTGTGACAGCAGCCAATCTTGCAGCAAGGGGTGTGTATCAGGGTCAGTATCAACGCGACCGTTCAAACATGACCCCACAGGTTGGCTTCTCACCGTGTGTGACCTCACTGTGTGATGTCACACCCCAGCCTGCAGCCACTGCCTGCAGCACCGGCCTCCTATCCCGCTGCAGCACCTGCCACTTACCTCTCTACAGCAGAGCATCACGCCCAGCACATTGGTGCTCACGATCTCCAGCAGCTCGTTGTCACTGGACTCAGCCAAGGGGCCATACCTGTGCCCATGCACATGCCAGCATGCATGCATGCATTTATGCAAGTGCCCACCTGGACAACAGGAGAATCCGGCAAATGGGAGTGAGAGTGGCATGCAGTCATACCTGACTTGTGTGACCTATGTGACCTACCTGACCTGTGTAACCTATGTGACCTACCTGACCTGTGTGACCTATGTGACCTACCTGACCTGTGTGACCTATGTGCTGCCCCTGGCCTCATGGCAGAGGCAGCTGCCCCTCCCCTCCCCTTCCCCCCCTGCCCTGCCCCTCCCCTTTCCCCCCTGCCCCTCCCCTCCCCCCGCCCTCACTTGTATGCGTTGCTCCCCGCATTGTTCACCCTGTGTTGGCAGCAGGCAGACCCACCAGCAGACAGCGGCTCAGGTCGGCAGCAAGCCAAGTGCCAAGTGGCAGTGGCGCAGGTTAGCAGCAGACACTGGGTGGGCTGGATGGGCTGTGGGCCATGGAGTAGATGACGGTACTTAACAGCTCGAGACCGAAGCCAGCGGCCACGGAGCGTGGCGACTTTGCTAGCGAATACGAGAGCTGTTTTATGGCGACTTTGAGACTCGAGAGCTGTTTAGCGCCGGTGCGAGGCCGAGCATTTTAACACCCTTTCATATGAGCTTCAGCCAGCGGGGCGGAGCCGCACTGGCTCTGTCTCTCACATTTGGTGTGACATTTGTAATGATGACCGTCGCGCATCTAGTCCGTTATTCTAGACTGATATTTGTTCGATGTATACCTCGAGCCCACCCGGCCTGCATCTGACTACGATGACGTAGACTGTGAATTTGAAAGATGATGGTTGCCCTGTTTACAAGTTCCCCCCCCCTACTAAAAGCCAAGACTGGCGTTTTTTTGTTTGTGGCTGTTAGTAGGGGAGGGGCCTCATACTGAATGAAAAATGATTAGGCAACCACTGTTTTCAGACAAAACCCCACAACGGACAAGATAAGGGCATTTTGAGGACTGTTTGGTGCGATACGAGCCATGTGACCGAGCTAGGTCGACCTATGAACCTGAGGTTTTAAACCTGGGCCACGTCAGTTTAAGGTATGAATGATGCATTTGGGCAAACGCGAAAGGACACTGATGGCCACCGAGTCAGCTTTGGCACAATGGCAAGGCCAGGCCGCTTTCATGGTGGGCAGTCGGCACTTGTCAGAAAACACATTGACAGGCAGCATGCCATCAGTAGAGTGTTGGGAAGGCACCCCACTCATGGCCTGCACGTGTTGTTCAACTAGTCAGGGAAGCAGAGCACTGTAGGTTATTGACTCCCAAGGCCATTGTTACATATATGTGGCTGTCATCAACTGCCACCCAATTGATCGTGTTGCAGAAAAATACGTGTTTCATACTTGTAACTCACTCGAGGTTCACTCGAGGTTCACATACTTGTAACTCATGCAAGGTAGCCAGATATTTAGGAAGCGCTGACAGGACGACATTGCATCTCATCGTTCCCAACTGCACTGAGAGCTGAGTGAGTTTTTATGTAAGTGTAGATAGGAATAGTGAATACCACCGTCAGAGTATGTGAAGAAAGTTTAATAATAGGTGAATACACCAATGAATTAGAGACAAATGTAGGGAATTACGGCAGGCATATGCCAGGGAAATAGATATAGATGACCAGGGATCATGTACTATGACTGTACTCAGGGTACCCTGCCATGTAAAGGGCTTCCCACAGGAACCTCACTGCCAAGGGACAGCCCAGTCATGCCCCCCCTCCTACCTTCCCTTGCCCCAGCCGCCTTACCCGCCCTCCCTCCCGCCACCTACCAATCGCCCCACTCACCAGATGTCCACCCGCCCGCACTCCTTCTTTGCATAGTCTGCCAGCTCACGCACATCAGCGGGGACCGACACATTGCAGCGCCGCCCCTGCATGCCCCACCATGAATTATTGGACACTGTGAGGTTTGTTCCCACCCCACTTAGCTAATGCAGCCATGCGAGTTCCATGATGCCTAGCGTTCAATCATGCCCAGCAGCCATACCCAGCCATACAAGGACAAGGCAATAAGGGTATGGGCGGGCGGCAGGCAGGCTGGCAGGCAGGCAGGCAGGCGGGCAGGCAGGCAGGCAGGCAGGCAGGCAGGCAGGCAGGCAGGCAGGCAGGCAGGCAGGCAGGCAGGCAGGCAGGCAGGCAGGCAGGCAGGCGGGCGGGCGGGCGGGCGGGCAGGCAGGCAGGCAGGCAGGCAGGCAGGCAGGCAGGCAGGCAGGCAGGCAGGCAGGCAGGCAGGCAGGCAGGCAGGCAGGCAGGCAGGCAGGCAGGCAGGCAGGCAGGCAGGCAGGCAGGCAGGCAGGCAGGCAGGCAGGCAGGCAGGCAGGCAGGCAGGCAGGCAGGCAGGCAGGCAGGCAGGCAGGCAGGCAGGCAGGCAGGCAGGCAGGCAGGCAGGCAGGCAGGCAGGCAGGCAGGCAGGCAGGCAGGCAGGCAGGCAGGCAGGCAGGCAGGCAGGCAGGCAGGCAGGCAGGCAGGCAGGCAGGCAGGCAGGCAGGCAGGCAGGCAGGCAGGCAGGCAGGCAGGCAGGCAGGCAGGCAGGCAGGCAGGCAGGCAGGCAGGCAGGCAGGCAGGCAGGCAGGCAGGCAGGCAGGCAGGCAGGCAGGCAGGAGGTGTATCCACCTTGACTCTGCCAGATCCAAACTGCCTGGCCAGCTCATTAGTAGCCTGGTCCACTCGCTCCCCTGAGCAATGACGGTGCGGGCCAGGAGGAGAAGCAGGTCAGCCACATGCCTGCCTACCTGCCCATCCTACCACACAGCTTGCCGCCTGCCTGCCCCTGTGCCTCGCCTGACACCCTGGCCGCCTGGTGGCTTGCGGAGGCGCCTGCTGGTACGCCTTCATCCCAGACAGTGCTTGGAAATGGCTGCCTGCCTCTCTGCTTCGCCCAGCCGCCTGGCTGCCTGCTGATCTGCCTGGCTTGACACTTACCTAGCCGCCCTGCCTGCCTGGCTAACTGCTTGCCTGGGGCCCCCCCCCAGCCTACATACCTGCCCCCCTTGCCTGCCTGCCTGCCTGCTTGGCACCCCTACCTGCCTGCCCCCTCCTCCTGCCTGCCTGCCTACCCTGCCTGCCCATCACCTCCTGCCTGTCCACCACCTCCCGCCTGCCTGCACCTGAGCGCGAGGAAATGACCACGGTGTCACCACAGCGCAGGAACTCCTCAGCCAGGGCACGACCTACACCTGCGGCAGGGAGCAAGGGGCAGGAACAGGCCCTCACGCTCAGCAATGCTGCTGAGAGCCTTGACAAAGGCACAGCTGCTGTGAGCAGCCCAACCAAGAAGGTGTGCGAGCCCCACCACTGCCTGCTGCACACCAAAATGGCCAAGACATCCACGCACTGCTGGTGCATTACGCGCTGCTAGTCTGAGCCTAGGCCGGTCAACACTGTTCGTGGCCCAATGCAAAGCGCTTGCAATGCAGGGCACACAACTAACCTACGCTGCGCCCCGAGGTGTGTGTGCGCTCCGACCTTTCGTGGATCCGGTAACGACGACGTTGTAGGGGGGGTGCCGCTGAACAGCTTTGCGTTGGGGCTGCAGCACACCATTTGTGGCACCAGCCTCCGCTCTAACGATCACACAGCGCCGCGATCGCAGTGTAAGACTCGACGATCGCAATTTTAGCCTTTGCTGCATCTTCGCCGCGCGTTGACCGACCATAGATTTCGCAGATGCTTAACATGCCGCATGGCAGTTGAGGAGCGGAAGAGGCACACTGTGGACCGCAGCACTTGCACCGCAACACCTTCCCCCGCCCCGGTGCGCTACTGTCCGCTCCAGCCACCATGGTCATGGTTCACAGGGTTCACAGTAGCACCTACATCACCGGACACCGGACACCGGACACCCGACACCCGACACCGGAACCCGGAACTCAATGCACATTTCATGTCAAACATCATGTGATGCTCGTTACCAATACGTTGCAGCCAATCTCTTGAGACAATGGGAGGTTTGGCTGGGTGGCGGGCTGGGTGTTAGGCTGGGTGTTCATGGCACCCAGTCCTGGCTCAGCGGAAAGTCCGTCCTTACAGCAATGTAAGAAAGCTTCTTCAACCCCCTTGTCCCTCACTAGGGCCTCCATTTGAGCCGGACCAGTAGTGGCCACTAGCAGCCACTAGCGGGAATGTACCAGTGGGCAATAGTGGCCCGACTCAAATGGTGTTATTGGGCTGTGTGGAGTAAACCCAGTGCACATGGCACATGAGCCGCCTACCACCTACATTATTGCCTGACCCGTCAGGGCTATCGTGTAGAGTTGGCATGACAAAACATGCACTAATTGTAAGCTGATGACAGCTCAGATGGGGGGGGCACACACTACTGTGCCTCAGCAGGCTGCTGCTGCTGCTGGGCCTTTGGTGGCTTATCTCGCAGCCGCTTGTAGCCCAGGCCAGGGTACTCCTTTCCCTTGGCTGGCAGCGCTCCCTGGTCTGGCCAGTAGCACAGCTCTAGCGGCCGCCACCTGCTCTCCCCAATGCGTTGCATGTTCAGAGCTGCATTGCTGTCCCTGTCCAGCCATCTGCCTGGCTGTGGTGCTGGCTTGGCTTTGGCAGCCTTGCCCTTGCCCTTGCCCTTGCCCTGGGTGGGCTCAGCTGCCGGCTTGCTGCGCTTGGCTGGAGGGGGAGTTCTGGGCCCTGGCTCTGAGGCTGCTGGCTGTGTGGCTGCCTGGCTGTTGCGTGGGGCCTGTGGGGGCTTGCGGGGGGCCACTACAGGGCACCACATCAGGCCCTGGACTGGCTGGTCACGCTCCTGGCTCCAGGCTGGGCGCACCAGGCGGGGTTCCACCTGCCCTGCTGGGGGCTTCCAGCCTGCAGGCCTTGTGGCACTGAATTTGTCCAGCTCCTCCTCACAGGGCTGCTGGCCATTCACTGCTGAGCTGACCCGGCTGGTGCGGTGCTCATCCACAAGCACCACCCTGCCTCGCCGCTGGCCTGCGCCCCTGGGCCTGCACACCACCTTGCAGCAGGCTCGCAGCACCGCATCAGCACCCCACCCATCCCCAGTGCCAATGGTAGCTGCACCAAAGAACACCACCAGCTGCTTGGCATGCCCATGGCGCTCCATGGCCACCTTAGCCACCTCCTCCTCCAGCTGCAGCCATGCACACAAGGCACATACATGGTGGCTGACATGGTGGCACACGGTTAGGCATGGCACAATCAAGTACTCTTTCGTTTCGTACCCACCACCTCTCAGTCCCTTACCCTCCCTCCCTCCCTCCCCACCCTCACCTTCAGCTCCGCCTAGACTGGCTGCCTGGCCAGCCTGGCCAGGGGCAGGGGCAGACTATGGCACAGGCATTGGCGACTGTATCCACTCTCACGACTCTCACTCTCGCGACTTACATTGACAACAGTTACATTGGCACCAGTTAGATTGGTCATGCTCACCCATTACACAGTGTAAGTAGGTTGAGGACACCATCAGAATCAAGAAGGCTATGTTCAGTGTTTGCGAGTGACGAGACCCCATCAGACCCAAACTAGGCATCACTGGCAAGCCAAGGCATTGACATCCGTGGCTAGGGCTCCATTTGATACGGCACAACACAAACCAACTGAACCTCACTTTTCCTTCATAAGTACGTCCAATGGCGGCAGCGGCCAGGTGTGGGAGGATACACATTCACTGCAAGTCGTGAAGCCAGTCCAGTCCAGGCTGAGCGGAAAGTCTGGAGACTCAATTTTGTAAGGACTCAAGCACAGTACATCCAACACAGAACATCCAACAACAAGTGTAGCAGACCACCAAGACAAAAACAAATGCACATTGTGCACATCAACACGCATGAACATGGATGAACATCTACATATAAAAAATATAAGGGGGCAAGATGAAAAATGTGCTCGGAATGGCCTGCAAACGCGCGCACAGCCTCCTCTAATCAGAGCCACTAACCATACAAGAAGACAGCCCGCACTGGACTCCGCACTGGGCAGTGAGATTCACTTTCGATTGGCGACTTTTTGAGACGAATAATTACGTTCGAGCTGCGATCATGGCTCGGCACGTGGTGGCGCCAGTGCGCGGAATGAAATACAACATCACGCAGGTTGGCCCATCAATTTGAACTGACAGCCGCAGTCCAGGGACTGGGCTGCACCTCACGGATGCGGCGCTTGGCCGTGGCGTGGGTGGCGTGCACTTTGCGCACTGCCTACGCGCACTGCCTATGCGTGCACTTTGCGCACTGCCTATGCGGTAAAACATGCTCAGCCTCTGCTTCAGCGCAAGGGAGCCTCACGTCCCCAATGCACCTGATGGCAGGTGTCTAGCCCCGAAAAGCAGCCAGGCGAGCAGCAGGGGCAGCAACAGCAAGGGGCAGCAGCTGCAGGGGCAGAAGGGCCAGGGGCAGCAGCAGCGGCAGCAGCAGTAGTAGGCAGCAGGCAACAGCAGGGGCAGGAGCAGCAAGGGCAGCAGCAGCAGGGGCAGCAGCAGCAGCAGCAGCAGCAGCAGGGCAGCAGCAGCAGCAGGGCAGCAGCAGCAGCAGGGCAGCAGCAGCAGCAGCTGCGGCAGCGGCATCAGCGGCAGGGGTGGCGGCGGCAACAGCAGGGGCTGCAGCAGCAGGGGCAGCAGCAGCAGGGGCTGCAGCAACAGGGGCAGCAGCAGCAGGGGCAGCAGTAACAGGGGCAGCAGGGGCAGCAGAAGGCAGCAGTAGGCAGCGGTAGGCAACAGCAAGGGCAGGAGCAGCAGGGGCAGCAGCAGGGGCAAGAGCAGCAAGGGCAGCAGCAGTAGGGGCAGCAGTAGCAGGGGCAGCAGCAGCAGGGGCAGCAGCAACAGGGGCAGCAGGGGCAGCAGAAGGTAGCAGTAGGCAGCGGTAGGCAACAGCAAGGGCAGGAGCAGCAGGGGCAGCAGCGGCAGCTGCGAGGCAGCAGCGGCATCAGCGGCAGCGGCATCAGCGGCCGCGGCAGCAGCAGGGGCAGCAGCAGCGGCATCATCACCAGCAGCAGCAGCATGGGCAGCAACAGCGGCATCATCATCAGCAGCAGCAGGGGTAGCAGTAGCAGGGGCAGAAGCAGCAGGGGCAGGAGCAGGGGTAGCAGTAGCAGGGGCAGCAGCAGCAGGGGCAGCAGTCAATTGACAACCAACATGGCATGATGGCGTAACAACATATTGGCATGATGGCATGACAACATATTGGCATAACGACATGTTGGCAAAACATTAACTTTGCTTTGATACTGCTTTGCTGTTGATGCTATGAACATGTTGCATTGGGCCCTCAACAGGTTGTAGCTTTACGGCCGTCCCAGCCACGCATTGCAGCCATGTCTTTCTGTCCGTCCGATGTGGGACGGGCCTACTGTACTAGTAAACATGTATATCCATGCAACGATGAAGACATGGTTGCTATGAACGGCATTGAAAACATGACAAGCCGTGCAAGTTAGCGACTGCCATGAAAACACTTCTACTGACCAAACACACTCCTTTCCTCAATCTTTTACCTCTGGGGGTTGGCTTGTATCCACCCAAGCCCTGCCTCCTTTGTGAAACAACTACTACCAAACACTGATAAAACACTGAAAGACTGCCTTAGCCCACTCTCACACACCGCCCGACACGGCAGCATACTCCTGCTGCTGCTGCTGCACGCCTCAAACACTCGTGTGGCCGCTGCTGTCCGCATCAAGCGGTCCAAGTCCGTCCCCAGTGGACAGCCACTTAGGCCCTGGATGTCCTCAGTGATGGTGGTGGGCAGGGTGCTGGCAAGCATACCGGGCAGGGTGCTGGCGTTGCCCCAGCTGGTGTAGGTTTTGCAGGGGCTGTACAGGCTGCTGATAACACATTGCGGCATGGGACAGCATCATGCCTTCTGGCATGCATTGGGTGCTCCAAACTGAAGAGTCTCAGCTGAAGGATGGGGCAGCCTGTGTGTGCACCTGCGCAAGCAGACAAGCAGACACAGCCCACCGCGAGTCATCCACCGCGACACTGCACTCATCACATGATGTGCATTGATCACCTGATATGGACATACTCACTGTCACCAGCTCCTGCTGGAGGAGGGTTAATGGAGGGTAGGGCTTGGGCATTGCTTGCAAAGAGGATTGGCCGTGGGTGGGTGTAAGGCAAGGAACACATGGCAGATGGTTCGTTGATCAGTCTTGCATGCGTGCATGCAAGGCTACATGGACGCCACACTCACAGAAGGTAAGCAGTACCATGCGCAGAGTGCAGTGTACCATGCGCACCGGGGGGGTGGGGGGTTGGGGGGGGGAGTGTGTGTGGGGGGTGGGGTGGGGTGGGGTGGGGGATGGGGGGTGTGGGGTGTGTGTGTGTGTGGGGGGGGGTGAGCACTCCGCCCTGTCAGCCGTGCAGGTGTCTGGTGTGAACTCCGGTTCAGCAGTGACACACGGTGGGTGTCAGCTGCCAAGGGGCCCACTCCCTGCTCCCGTGCTGCCCTCACCCGGTGCCACTGCTCAGGTCATCCTGCTCCAGCAGCAGCTCAGGCACAACAAAGTAGGGCGCCCCGGCCAGCAGCAGGACTGCGGGCGCGGTCTGGTTGTTGGCCTGGGGAACACGTTGCAGCGTCAGGGAGTTGGTGAGGGGCCAGCGGTTGGAGCCCATGAAGGCCGTGGATTTTGTAGAGGCGTTGCCGATGTTGAGGGACGCCAGGGCACGGTCCACTTTCACCTGAGGGCAGGGGTGGCCATAGCTGATGGTGATGGTGGTGGGTAGAAGGTGACAGCCTTGAGATGTGGAGTGCCAATGAGCTGTGAGCAAGAAGTGCCAAACATTGACATAAGGAGACACACAGCAGCCATCGCCACGCCATTGCCGCGCCATCGCCACTCTGCCTGCTGCCACTAGTTGGTGATGAGTTCACATAGGTGGTGGTGGCTTTACATTGAAACTCGGGCATGATGACTGGTGACCTGCTCTATAGGGGAGGGGAGGGCAAGGGGAAGGGCAGGTAAGAGAGAGGGTGAGGGCGGGGGGACGCTCCACTGGCACCGGGTGGCGGCAGAATGAGGCAGATGGGGGTTGGTGAGTGGGTAGGTGAGGCTTGAGGCGGGTTGCGGCGCGGCTGCAGGCTAGCCAGCCAGGGTAGTGCAGTCACATTCGGTCCCCGGCCCAGGAGCAGGCAAACAAGCAGGGTGAGGCAGGCGGGTGGTCACATCAACATCGCGTCTGACCTGCAGACCGCTGCCGCACACTCTCCAGCGGCCTTGGGATGACACGAAGGCGCCAAGCTGGGGGCTGTAAGACCGGGCCACAAACTTGCCATCACTCTGTGGACAGCAGCAGGGGCGGAAGGGGTTACAATCTAACCCTCAACTCTCTAGCGTATATTGTATCAAATATCGTATAGTGTATCTGTCATATTATGTATTATATTACATTTTCTGTTCTTTGAATCCATACTCAATAATCACGCAGGGACCATCCTGCTAGGGCGCGCCTCTTGCAGCCCAGGCAATGTCGTATTCCCCTCCACTGCCAGGACTCCGGGAGGCCGACAGGGCGGTGGAGCAGCATAGGAGCATGGCAGCAGCTGGGGTGGGATGAGCAGGTGGAGGGGATATGGGCTAGTGAGGTGATGCAGGCTAGGAAGGCGATGGTGGGACGCTGGTGGAAGAGTTGTTGTGGTAGGTAGGGTGAAGCAGGGGTGAGAGCAGCAGGGGCAGCAGCAGGCAGGGCCGCAGGGGCAGGGACAGGGGCAGCGAGGGCAGCAGGCTTGGGCTGGGGCTGCGGCTGGGGCTGCGGGTGTCGCCTCAAGCAACGTACCTTGAGGGTGATGACTGCCTGTGCGGTGGCAAACGATGCCTGCGCTTCAGCCAGGCTGCTTATTGAGTTGTTGCTCGCGGCAGCTGCCACCAGGCTGTGGTCAGCGATCCACTGCATACACACAGGCAGCACTCTCCCGTCATATGCCCCACAGCGGAGCAAGCCAGGGGGATGGGCCAGGCAGCCCTACCAGGCTGACGGATGTGACGGGAACCAGCCTGAACCAGCCAGTACCATGGAACCAGCCTGGCGCAGCCTGGCGACTCACTAGTAGTAGCTGAGTGAGATTACACACATGCAAACATGTTGTTCCTTGTTGGGCAAGTTTTGTTGGTCTGGTGACTCACTGCCACCATGATGTGTTTCGTGCTCCTCTCCAGTCACCCATCCTAGAATTCAGTGCCAATGCCTTGGTGGTGCACCAACAGCATCAGCAGCCAAGCCCAACCCCATGCCCGGTGCACCCCAGCCGCCCACTCACCGCCCTCCACGGCAGCGCACTCCTGCTGCTGCTGCTGCACGCCACAAGATTCGTGTCGCCGGCTGCTGTCCACATCAAGCGGTCCAAATCCGTCCCCAATGGACAGCCACTCAGGCCCTGGATGTCCTCAGTGATGGTGGTGGGCAGGGTGCTGGCCAGCATACCGGGCAGGGTGCTGGCGTTGACCAAGAAGGTGTAGGGACTTAACCACACCATACCCTGTGACGTCACCACCCCTGTGCTGTTGTCAAAGAAGCTGGTCAGGTTATCTTCTGTCCCATCCTTGAAGGCTGGCAGCTCTGATGCATTGCGCACAGCAACCAACCTCGCAGGGCAGCTGCTGCTGGGTGCAGCAATGATGGCTACAGGCTCGGGGGAGGGCCCGCTGAAAGCATAAGGCCTGTCGACACCATTAAGGTGGTGGCCCTCGTTTATTCCAATGGAAACAAGCCACGCTTGCCTGGAGGAGTCCGGGTCCCCAGCCCTTTTTACCCACTCAGCGGCCACCGCAGTGGCAAACAGCGCGTTGTCAAAAGGCGTGAAGGATGGGAATCTGATGGAAGGTGGAGAGGGGCTGGGGTTGGGACTGGGGCTGGGGCTAGGGTTGGTGGCCACTGTCACAACATCCATGGCTGCTGTGCTGGTGTCATTGGCAGCTGACGCTGCTCTTGCAGCCAGCCTCAGCATGCCTCCATATTCAAGGCCCGCCGGCGTGGCGGACATGTTGGAGTTCAGCCCCCGGGTGCCGGTGGACGGCAGCACCTCCTGCGCCACCAGCGCTGCACTGGCCTTGACCGCCGCGGCCACAGCTTGAGCCACGGAGGTGGCGTCGCGGCGGGTCACAAATGTTGCGTTGGTGCCACTTTGAATGCGCATTGGCTTGTCCTCAGGCGCTACGGCTAGGGCGATGGCCAGGGCTTTTGACACCGCGCTGGCTGCCGCCTTTGCAGCCATCCACGCAGCATTCACTGCGTCTTGCAGGGAGCCACTGCCGGCTGCCTTGACGGCCGCTTGAGCTGCCGCGCCTGCCTCGGCTGCAGCCACGGCCACTTCTGGCACTGCGCCAGCAGAATCCGTCGTGATGGGTGGTGGAAGAGCCGCAATGGCTGCTGCTGCTGGCATGGAGTTGTTGAAGCCTTTGGCAAGGATGTTGGCCCTTGTTGCGTGCGCAGCCGCCTGCATACAGGGCGAGCACCCAGGGTCACACTGTTACTCAATGCTGGGTTCCCACTAACTGCTTTGCTTACCCCATTGCACCAGATCGCTGTTTAGCATGCAGCATGTCACCCCTCCCCACCTCAACCCCAGTACACGACCTCACCCCGACCCCGATACAAGACAAACAACACACGCATCACAGTCCTCCACCTGTTGTGCGGCAGTGACGGTCACCAGGGTGTCCTCGTTGGCCCCAAGGGCAGCGGCAGCGGCCAGCGCGTTGTTTGCTCCAGATGCCAACAGCTCCGCAGCGACCACCAGACTCTGACCAGCCAGGGACGAGGCGCGCAGCCCCGGCGCGCCCCCGCCACCGCCGAGCCTTCCCGGAGTAACGACCACCGTCTCGGCCAGCCCGGCGACCGCTGCCACCAAGTCGCCCATGGCCTCGAGCGTGGCATTGGCTGCTGTCGAAGCTGCCGCCAGGGCAGTTACAGCGTAATTAAGGCTCGGCACCAACGGCTGTCCATACTCCCACAGCCCCGACGAGTTCAGCCCCGACGCCCACAGCGTGTTCCATGCACCCGTCACAGCCGTGTCAGCCGCCTGCCAGCTTGCATATGCTGTATTCCAGCTGTGCCATGCAAGGCCGTACACCATTGCAGCCCCTCCAACATCCACTGGTGTTGGGGGGCTGCTGCTGTTGGAGTTGTACAAGTTGAGGACCTCCAGGTTGGCCAGGGGCGAAGCAGCGGAGGAAGGCACAGAAACCTGCAAGCAGGCAGCAGGTCCTGGGGTGGGAGGCAGGCCGCCAGCAGCTTGCCAGTGCAACAAACCACCAGCTCATAGGTGTGGTGCTGTTCAAATCTCAACACCCCAGCCAGGTTGCCTTACTCTCTAAAACCCTGCCGCCTGGACGCAAGTCCGTTGCGGCTTCATTACAGCAACACTCACTTTACGTCTAAAGCTGATCATGAGCCCGGGCTCGTCATACTGGTTGAAGTTTAGACCATCACTGGCACCTACGGCTCTGCCTTGCTCCCTGGACCCAGGCTGCCTAGAGCCCAACCCTCTGCAGGGTCATTTGAGCTAGGCTGGTGACCTCACATCCCTACTGGCTCTGCTGCACAGCTCTGGTAAGCACAGCCTGCTGCTCTTCTCCTGGGGCTGTCAACACCATTGCAACACCAATACACACGCTCCTGTGCATGCTGCTTTGCAGTAGTAAGACATTCATGCTTTCTTATGTACTCACTGTCAGTGGAGCGTACACAGAGACTTGCCATCTCCACCTTCTAGGGAGGAAGGTGACCAGCGTCTCGTTGGGGCCTACCACCATAGTCATCTCCACATAGATGGCATAGGGCTGGTCAGTGGCGTTTGACACCTGCAACAGCAGCGGGAACCCTTGCAGTCTGCGCAGGGACCGGAAACATGTTGTTCCTTGTTGGACAAGTTTTGTTGCTCAGGGACCGGAAACATGTTGCTCCTTATTGGACAAGTTTTGTTGCCTGCATCTGATGCTCATGTAGGTGCTCCACTATTTCTGCACTTCAGGTCCGGGATGTCTGCTTTGGAGACTGGGATGTCTGTGTACACGGGCTGGCCGTGCTCTTCGAGCTGGTCGGCTACGTGCAGGGAAACCAAGTCCCGCACTAGAAAACCCAGCAGCAGGCTGCCGAGGAGTGCACGCTCGCTGCGCCTCGGTGAGGCCTGACTGTTATGCCTCGTCGCGGTCAAACATGTCTAGGGTTGGCCAGATCCGTATGTGGCGGCTAGAAAGACGGTATATACACACGTATTTACTGTATTCGTAGTTCCGTAGGGTCTTCCGTAGGTCATCATTTTGCGAAAGTTAGTATGCAGTTTGGTGCACAACAACTATAGAAACGCCCGCTAGGGGTAACCATGTTCAGAATCTCAACCAATAGTAGTGTCGTGACACATCTATATACCAGCCAGCCATGCATGCTGTGATCAATGTGCTTCTACTCTGTGCGCCAAGCATGTGTCCAAACCGCGCATGGTTAAATCCCCTCGTGCTAGCTTTCTCTACAACATCACCACCTCCTCCTCCTCCTCCACCACCTCCAGGCATGCTTGTGATAGCACCACCACCTCTCACCACCTCTCACCACCACCACCACCACCTTCATTCCTGCATTGCTGTTTCCCCGGATGTGTGAATCTTCTTCGCACTCTCCAGAGCTAGGCGGTTGCGGGTCTTGGAGCTGGGCTGGGCTGGGCTGGGCTGGGCTGGGCTGGGCTGGGCTGGGCTGGGCTGGGCTGGGCTGGGCTGGGCTGGGCTGGGCTGGGCTGGGCTGGGCTGGGCTGGGCTGGGCTGGGCTGGGCGGGGCGGGGCGGGGCGGGGCGGGGCGGGGCGGGGCGGGGCGGGGCGGGGCGGGGCGGGGCGGGGCGGGGCGGGGCGGGGCGGGGCGGGGCGGGGCGGGGCGGGGCGGGGCGGGGCGGGGCGGGGCGGGGCGGGGCGGGGCGGGGCGGGGCGGGGCGGGGCGGGGCGGGGCGGGGCGGGGCGGGGCGGGGCGGGGCGGGGCGGGGCGGGGCGGGGCGGGGCGGGGCGGGGCGGGGCGGGGCGGGGCGGGGCGGGGCGGGGCGGGGCGGGGCGGGGCGGGGCGGGGCGGGGCGGGGCGGGGCGGGGCGGGGCGGGGCGGGGCGGGGCGGGGCGGGGCGGGGCGGGGCGGGGCGGGGCGGGGCGGGGCGGGGCGGGGCGGGGCGGGGCGGGGCGGGGCGGGGCGGGGCGGGGCGGGGCGGGGCGGGGCGGGGCGGGGCGGGGCGGGGCGGGGCGGGGCGGGGCGGGGCGGGGCGGGGCGGGGCGGGGCGGGGGCGGGGCGGGGCGGGGCGGGGCGGGGCGGGGCGGGGCGGGGCGGGGCGGGGCGGGGCGGGGCGGGGCGGGGCGGGGCGGGGCGGGGCGGGGCGGGGCGGGGCGGGGCGGGGCGGGGCGGGGCGGGGCGGGGCGGGGCGGGGCGGGGCGGGGCGGGGCGGGGCGGGGCGGGGCGGGGCGGGGCGGGGCGGGGCGGGGCGGGGCGGGGCGGGGCGGGGCGGGGCGGGGCGGGGCGGGGCGGGGCGGGGCGGGGCGGGGCGGGGCGGGGCGGGGCGGGGCGGGGCGGGGCGGGGCGGGGCGGGGCGGGGCGGGGCGGGGCGGGGCGGGGCGGGGCGGGGCGGGGCGGGGCGGGGCGGGGCGGGGCGGGGCGGGGCGGGGCGGGGCGGGGCGGGGCGGGGCGGGGCGGGGGCGGGGCGGGGCGGGGCGGGGCGGGGCGGGGCGGGGCGGGGCGGGGCGGGGCGGGGCGGGGCGGGGCGGGGCGGGGCGGGGCGGGGCGGGGCGGGGCGGGGCGGGGCGGGGCGGGGCGGGGCGGGGCGGGGCGGGGCGGGGCGGGGCGGGGCGGGGCGGGGCGGGGCGGGGCGGGGCGGGGCGGGGCGGGGCGGGGCGGGGCGGGGCGGGGCGGGGCGGGGCGGGGCGGGGCGGGGCGGGGCGGGGCGGGGCGGGGCGGGGCGGGGCGGGGCGGGGCGGGGCGGGGCGGGGCGGGGCGGGGCGGGGCGGGGCGGGGCGGGGCGGGGCGGGGCGGGGCGGGGCGGGGCGGGGCGGGGCGGGGCGGGGCGGGGCGGGGCGGGGCGGGGCGGGGCGGGGCGGGGCGGGGCGGGGCGGGGCGGGGCGGGGCGGGGCGGGGCGGGGCGGGGCGGGGCGGGGCGGGGCGGGGCGGGGCGGGGCGGGGCGGGGCGGGGCGGGGCGGGGCGGGGCGGGGCGGGGCGGGGCGGGGCGGGGCGGGGCGGGGCGGGGCGGGGCGGGGCGGGGCGGGGCGGGGCGGGGCGGGGCGGGGCGGGGCGGGGCGGGGCGGGGCGGGGCGGGGCGGGGCGGGGCGGGGCGGGGCGGGGCGGGGCGGGGCGGGGCGGGGCGGGGCGGGGCGGGGCGGGGCGGGGCGGGGCGGGGCGGGGCGGGGCGGGGCGGGGCGGGGCGGGGCGGGGCGGGGCGGGGCGGGGCGGGGCGGGGCGGGGCGGGGCGGGGCGGGGCGGGGCGGGGCGGGGCGGGGCGGGGCGGGGCGGGGCGGGGCGGGGCGGGGCGGGGCGGGGCGGGGCGGGGCGGGGCGGGGCGGGGCGGGGCGGGGCGGGGCGGGGCGGGGCGGGGCGGGGCGGGGCGGGGCGGGGCGGGGCGGGGCGGGGCGGGGCGGGGCGGGGCGGGGCGGGGCGGGGCGGGGCGGGGCGGGGCGGGGCGGGGCGGGGCGGGGCGGGGCGGGGCGGGGCGGGGCGGGGCGGGGCGGGGCGGGGCGGGGCGGGGCGGGGCGGGGCGGGGCGGGGCGGGGCGGGGCGGGGCGGGGCGGGGCGGGGCGGGGCGGGGCGGGGCGGGGCGGGGCGGGGCGGGGCGGGGCGGGGCGGGGCGGGGCGGGGCGGGGCGGGGCGGGGCGGGGCGGGGCGGGGCGGGGCGGGGCGGGGCGGGGCGGGGCGGGGCGGGGCGGGGCGGGGCGGGGCGGGGCGGGGCGGGGCGGGGCGGGGCGGGGCGGGGCGGGGCGGGGCGGGGCGGGGCGGGGCGGGGCGGGGCGGGGCGGGGCGGGGCGGGGCGGGGCGGGGCGGGGCGGGGCGGGGCGGGGCGGGGCGGGGCGGGGCGGGGCGGGGCGGGGCGGGGCGGGGCGGGGCGGGGCGGGGCGGGGCGGGGCGGGGCGGGGCGGGGCGGGGCGGGGCGGGGCGGGGCGGGGCGGGGCGGGGCGGGGCGGGGCGGGGCGGGGCGGGGCGGGGGCGGGGCGGGGCGGGGCGGGGCGGGGCGGGGCGGGGCGGGGCGGGGCGGGGCGGGGCGGGGCGGGGCGGGGCGGGGCGGGGCGGGGCGGGGCGGGGCGGGGCGGGGCGGGGCGGGGCGGGGCGGGGCGGGGCGGGGCGGGGCGGGGCGGGGCGGGGCGGGGCGGGGCGGGGCGGGGCGGGGCGGGGCGGGGCGGGGCGGGGCGGGGCGGGGCGGGGCGGGGCGGGGCGGGGCGGGGCGGGGCGGGGCGGGGCGGGGCGGGGCGGGGCGGGGCGGGGCGGGGCGGGGCGGGGCGGGGCGGGGCGGGGCGGGGCGGGGCGGGGCGGGGCGGGGCGGGGCGGGGCGGGGCGGGGCGGGGCGGGGCGGGGCGGGGCGGGGCGGGGCGGGGCGGGGCGGGGCGGGGCGGGGCGGGGCGGGGCGGGGCGGGGCGGGGCGGGGCGGGGCGGGGCGGGGCGGGGCGGGGCGGGGCGGGGCGGGGCGGGGCGGGGCGGGGCGGGGCGGGGCGGGGCGGGGCGGGGCGGGGCGGGGCGGGGCGGGGCGGGGCGGGGCGGGGCGGGGCGGGGCGGGGCGGGGCGGGGCGGGGCGGGGCGGGGCGGGGCGGGGCGGGGCGGGGCGGGGCGGGGCGGGGCGGGGCGGGGCGGGGCGGGGCGGGGCGGGGCGGGGCGGGGCGGGGCGGGGCGGGGCGGGGCGGGGCGGGGCGGGGCGGGGCGGGGCGGGGCGGGGCGGGGCGGGGCGGGGCGGGGCGGGGCGGGGCGGGGCGGGGCGGGGCGGGGCGGGGCGGGGCGGGGCGGGGCGGGGCGGGGCGGGGCGGGGCGGGGCGGGGCGGGGCGGGGCGGGGCGGGGCGGGGCGGGGCGGGGCGGGGCGGGGCGGGGCGGGGCGGGGCGGGGCGGGGCGGGGCGGGGCGGGGCGGGGCGGGGCGGGGCGGGGCGGGGCGGGGCGGGGCGGGGCGGGGCGGGGCGGGGCGGGGCGGGGCGGGGCGGGGCGGGGCGGGGCGGGGCGGGGCGGGGCGGGGCGGGGCGGGGCGGGGCGGGGCGGGGCGGGGCGGGGCGGGGCGGGGCGGGGCGGGGCGGGGCGGGGCGGGGCGGGGCGGGGCGGGGCGGGGCGGGGCGGGGCGGGGCGGGGCGGGGCGGGGCGGGGCGGGGCGGGGCGGGGCGGGGCGGGGCGGGGCGGGGCGGGGCGGGGCGGGGCGGGGCGGGGCGGGGCGGGGCGGGGCGGGGCGGGGCGGGGCGGGGCGGGGCGGGGCGGGGCGGGGCGGGGCGGGGCGGGGCGGGGCGGGGCGGGGCGGGGCGGGGCGGGGCGGGGCGGGGCGGGGCGGGGCGGGGCGGGGCGGGGCGGGGCGGGGCGGGGCGGGGCGGGGCGGGGCGGGGCGGGGCGGGGCGGGGCGGGGCGGGGCGGGGCGGGGCGGGGCGGGGCGGGGCGGGGCGGGGCGGGGCGGGGCGGGGCGGGGCGGGGCGGGGCGGGGCGGGGCGGGGCGGGGCGGGGCGGGGCGGGGCGGGGCGGGGCGGGGCGGGGCGGGGCGGGGCGGGGCGGGGCGGGGCGGGGCGGGGCGGGGCGGGGCGGGGCGGGGCGGGGCGGGGCGGGGCGGGGCGGGGCGGGGCGGGGCGGGGCGGGGCGGGGCGGGGCGGGGCGGGGCGGGGCGGGGCGGGGCGGGGCGGGGCGGGGGCGGGGCGGGGCGGGGCGGGGCGGGGCGGGGCGGGGCGGGGCGGGGCGGGGCGGGGCGGGGCGGGGCGGGGCGGGGCGGGGCGGGGCGGGGCGGGGCGGGGCGGGGCGGGGCGGGGCGGGGCGGGGCGGGGCGGGGCGGGGCGGGGCGGGGCGGGGCGGGGCGGGGCGGGGCGGGGCGGGGCGGGGCGGGGCGGGGCGGGGCGGGGCGGGGCGGGGCGGGGCGGGGCGGGGCGGGGCGGGGCGGGGCGGGGCGGGGCGGGGCGGGGCGGGGCGGGGCGGGGCGGGGCGGGGCGGGGCGGGGCGGGGCGGGGCGGGGCGGGGCGGGGCGGGGCGGGGCGGGGCGGGGCGGGGCGGGGCGGGGCGGGGCGGGGCGGGGCGGGGCGGGGCGGGGCGGGGCGGGGCGGGGCGGGGCGGGGCGGGGCGGGGCGGGGCGGGGCGGGGCGGGGCGGGGCGGGGCGGGGCGGGGCGGGGCGGGGCGGGGCGGGGCGGGGCGGGGCGGGGCGGGGCGGGGCGGGGCGGGGCGGGGCGGGGCGGGGCGGGGCGGGGCGGGGCGGGGCGGGGCGGGGCGGGGCGGGGCGGGGCGGGGCGGGGCGGGGCGGGGCGGGGCGGGGCGGGGCGGGGCGGGGCGGGGCGGGGCGGGGCGGGGCGGGGCGGGGCGGGGCGGGGCGGGGCGGGGCGGGGCGGGGCGGGGCGGGGCGGGGCGGGGCGGGGCGGGGCGGGGCGGGGCGGGGCGGGGCGGGGCGGG